>APFE030544633.1:96330-111370 GCA_000404065.3 Pinus taeda | reverse complement strand
TGCCTACAATATGAATTTACATGGTTGAGAGATGATGATATATATATTGTTGCTCATGTGGCGTTGGATTGATGAGATAATGAGTTAATGTTGTTGTTGCATAGATTAGCTTTTGTTTCTCAAGTGCATTGCACATTGGCCATATATTGATGTTTGGAAATATTACTTGTATTGGTTCATATGTTGTTAGTTGCTTGTTCATTTTTTTCTCAGAGATGGTTGATGAGCCTCATATCGATGAGGATATATTTGTTGTTGCCTCTATGATATATTACAATGTTACTTCTATTAGATGATATTGTTGGTGTACCTATGTGGAGCATGGTGATCTTGCTTAAGGATGTTCATTGATGGGATGGTGATGGCCAAGGTGTTGAGTGCCATGTTCTAGTACATGATATTGTTAGTTCTTCTATGTTGTTGCTATGGACAGCTTATGTTATAGCTCATGGATGCCTTATGTTTGATGGATATGCCAAGTATTTCATTGTTGTTGCCATATGGAGATTATTTTGGTGTTGGATGCCATGTACTCATGTTAGTTTATGTTTTGGGCATGTTTTGATGAAGAGAACCTTTGTGTACAATTGTAAAAGCCATGTTGTCATTATATCATCTTTTGGGCATATTACTCATGGAGTGACCCATGGTGTCTAGCATGTATTTTCATTTACTATGTATGGATCAATGGATTCCAAGTCATGTATTATGATGTATATCTTTGGTGTAGGCTCGCTTCATTGGGTGCATGATGTAAACTTGGGTCCATAAGAGTCATGGTTGGTGATAGGTGTAGAGGAGTTATATGTCAGTCCTATGTACTTGTCACAACAATGTACTTCCTCCATGAAGCATTATTGTATTGTAATGTATTGTATATGATGTCTTAAGTCAGTTAGATTCATGGTCCATGTGGAGTAGTCTCTTGCACTTAAAAAGGAGGCTTATTGTAGCAAACAAATGAGTTTCTACAGAAGTAGAGTATGTGATTTCAGCTCCATTACATGCTTAGGGGGAGAATGTCTAGTCTCCAGAGTTGGCATGGTATTGGTTAGTGGTGTTGGAAGTTGGTTTCCTTGTTCTTCATGCTTATATTGTAGAGGATACTTATATGGGTTGCATCAGTATGGTGTTGTGTATGACAGGGGGATTCCTTCTCTCATCCAGTATATTATTGGAATTGTTCTTCGTTGTTGGTATGGCCCTTTGTAATTGATGTCATACGAGGAGATAATTTGTAAGGACTTAGTTGTAGCTTCGGTATATGGATATCAACTTCACTTGTTAGATTAAGGTTGACATCAATGTCAAAGGGGGAGTTTGTGGGCATTGATGTCAACAAGTTTGAGATGTTGTTGGTCATATGCATGAGTGATGAGGACTTGGTGATGGATGTTTGGTTGTTGGTCTTGTTAGTTGGCATTGATGTCAAAATACCTATGACAAGACCAAGCGGAGATGATTTTTTTGATGTTGAGGAGATAGATTCTAGGAGTGATGAGTTGGATGGAGATGGTGGTTGGAGTGTTGCATATGTCTCTACATGTCTTGGAGACATTACATATGTTGCTACATGTGTGAGATGAGGTTGCTTGTGTTGGAGGTGCTTCCACCAGTGATGGAGGTAGTTGTATGCCTTGATGCTACTATTGTAGGTGTTGAGGTTGTTGCTACGAGTGATGGAGATGTTTTTGCAGGTGTCAGAGAAGTTGAGGTTGTTGCTTGAGGAGCTGGAGGTGTTGGTTGTGGTCCTAAGGTTGGAAGAATAGGTCTAGCATTCCATATCCTTGTTCTTAGCCTATTTCATTAGTTGTAGAAATGTTGCATAGGATTGGAGGAGTGTCGAGGTGCTGGAGAAGATGATGGAATAGGCGGCAGAGCTTCTGGGATGAAGGAATTATGTTTTTACTGAGTTTTAACCCCATTCACATGCACAGAGGCCTATGAGAGTGACTGGAAACCTCCAGTCGCATGGAGGGTAGCCTATGGGAGCGGTTATAGCCCCAGTTGAGTTCAAACAATGTCAAGCATGTGACTGAGGGTTTTCACGAGATTTTCTCAACATTCCTCGCACTGTTGAGCTAATTGTTGGCTCATAGTGACTTTCTCGATCGAAACTTTTCAGTTTATGATAAGAAAAGTTCGTGGGACCTCCATAAGTTGATTAAAGTTGAAAATTTCAAAAATGCTAGTGGAGTTAGTGGTTGACTGAGTGAATGATCTGAATTCAAATCTAATCTAACATATGAACAGGGTTGTGAAGCCCTATAGTTCTGAGTAATTATTGAGTTGAGCACTTGAGTTCATCTACATATTATTGGAGAAAGTTTAGTGTGAGTATGGTTCATTGTTAGTGTGTTGATGGAGTGAGTGAGAGCTTGGAGAAGAGCCTACAAGTTGTACGTGTTGTTTAGTGCAGAATTTCTGAAGTAGTTTGTAGTAGTAGCAGTATTGAGCTGAAGTATGTTTCATCCATGATATTATGCAGTGAGTGTGATGTTTGATGTGTGGTTTGGAGTAGAGTTTGAGGAGATTGTTTTCCAACTGGTGGATATTTTATGTGGAGTTTGATGGCATCTTATGCTGCAAATATTGATCAATCTTTGATGATATGTTGTTGTAGTGCTCATGTTGAGCAATTTTACAGAGCCTAGTTTGAAATATATGAAATGTGGCTCACATGGAGGAAGTGAAGGCATAGAGGCTTTGAGGATACAATGACTGGTGAATTCAGTAGATGGAAGAGATTTTTTCATCCAATGGTGGTTAGATAGTTCGAGAGAAGTTGGGTGAGGTTTATTGGTCATGGTGGTAACCAACATATCATATTCTGTAGAGTTGAATGTTTATTTCAGGAGTAACCAAGCGAGGATCATTGATAGTGGTGGCCTTTAGCGGATGATAGTTTGTAGATCTATGAGAGAAACAGTTTCCTGTCTGATAGTTCCAACATACTGTGAAATAAATCGAGTCTTCTCACTCATGGGAGTGAGTTTATCAATGTATAATTTTCTTGATAATTAATGAAAGAATTGAGCAGCACAACAATAGTAGGGTGGTTTTTGCCCGGGATGGGTTTTCCACTAAAAACACTTATGTTCATTGTGTTGATTGGTTTTATGGTTGCATGTTTCTTTTGATGCTTTGATTTATATTTTTGTGTTTCATTTCATGGATGGTAAAAATATTAATTGTTGGAGAAAAAGTTTAAGAGTGCCACACTATTGATTCACCCCCCCCCCATCTCAGTAGTGATCTAGTTTCCAACATTCTCCATATGAGATTTCCACGAAAATTTGTTGGTACTAGCAAGCACAATATCACTTGGAGTGGCATATTAAAATATGTAAGTAATATGAATTCAAGAGATGAAATAGACTATCGAGATGGAAAGCACTCGAAAACCAGTTGTTTAAAAAAAGAGACAATGAAACAAACTTCTAACATATGAAAGTTATGATATTTCTAAACAAGGCATCGTTAAGGGAATGTTGAGGTCAAAAATGGACCTAAAAAATGTACTAGCAAAATTAACTTTAAAACAACCGATAGGATTCAAGTTGATGAATTCATTCCTAGAGGTAAATATTTTGGATGGAAAAGAAAAATTGTTTTTTTTTTTTTTTTAATTATATTTTTAGCTTATCTCCTTATAGTCTTACTCAAAGGTCAAGTGTAGACAGACATTGGATGTAGAATTAAATTCCACATCCAGTGAGTACCCACTATGCATACTTCTGAGTAGACCCACATCGGAAAAAATTGAAAATACATGAAAAAAATGTTGAGATTTTGAATTTAACATGTACTAAAAATGTGTTATTTTCATGTATTTTCAATTTTCATCTGTTTTTCCATGTATTTTCAATTTTTTCACATGTTTTTTCATGTATTTTCAATTTTTTACCATGTTTTTTTCATGTATTTTTTTTATGTAGCTCTACTCAGAAGTATGTAGAGTGGGTAGTCATTGGATGTGGAATTTAATTCCGCATCCAACAGGTGTATACACTTCAAATTTAAGTAAACCTATAAGGTAATAAGTAGAAATGCAATTTAAAAAAAATGGTTTCCTTTTTTTCTCTTTGAAAAATCATCTCTTATTTTCTTATATTAACTATTATTTTATTATTTTCCTTAGGAGACCCATTTTAGACCTCAAAATTCCCCTAATGAAAGGATGATCAAAGCATCACCTACAAGTAGAAATTTTATGAATAAGGTACTTTTCATGTGACGCTCTTTTATAAAAGAAGTGACAATCACTTTTGCAATGAAGTTACTTTACTGAAATAATAATAATAATATAATTTTGGCTTCAAACCTTGTCGTAGTACCTCGAGGACTAAAACATGTATATTCCTCATATGTAATATAATGGCATTTCTTATGGAAAAAAAAAAAATAATATAATAATATTAATATAAATCTTATTGTAAGGATGTAACCAAGTCAAACACCAAATTGTTGTATGAGACCCCTTTGTTTGTGGGACAAGGGATCCCTCTTCGTGTAACGATTTGAAAACTAAAGTCTATAGAGGTGTACATAATAAACCCCCCTCTGTATTTGAACCTATGACATCTTACAAGAAAACGGGTTCTTATCCATTAGCCCCACTCAACAACGAAATAGACTTTACAATAAAGTTATGAAATAACTCAAGGTTGCATGAAATTTTTCAAAAAGTAACTTAAATAAAGAAAGACTTGAACTCAAGACATGTTGATAAAAAAAGTAAATTTCAACCATGAAGTCAAATAAAAAATATATCAAAATATCTTTCTACCTCAATGTTCATGCATAACCCAAAAACCCTTGTTTTTATTTGCAAAAAAACTTCCACACGACCATATACGAAAACAAATAAAGTTTCAAGATTTATTTTTCAAATATTGACAATAATGGGATTATATCTCAATTAGCTTACCTATAAAATTCAAGCTTTCTCTCTAATTATATGATTTGTTGAGATCACGGAGTCAACAAAAAAATGCATATGCAGTAAAAAAAAATACTTTCTTCTCTATTTTAGATTTGCCAAGGTCACACAAAATGCACAACGAAGATCATAAAAATTGGAAAGAGTAGAAAACTAGGAATAAAAACAAATAAACAAAATGTTAAAATTGTAGAAAAAAAAATAAAAAGGGGCATATCTATACTGTATACCTCTAGATATGTCAAAAGATGGTCATATTTCAAGCAAACGGAAACCTTTTTGAGTAAAATGAAAAGTGTTTCTAACTTGAAGCAGCATTGTGAATGTAATGGAATATTTTGTTTAGGCCAAAAATGCATGGGAATAGTAGAACCTAGTGTTGTGGTAAAAACACAACCCCCCATTTTTGACTTGTTCACTTCAAATAATGGGAACCCTTTCTATAAAAATTTTGGCTAAACACCTTTTTGGATTTTTATTTAGTTGATTGCCCTATGCTTTTGTTAATTTTCATTTTTTTTGGATTGTTGTTTTGATTGCTTTGTTAAAATCGATTTTTTATAAGCTTCCCATTGATGCTTGTTTCGTCTCATTTGGTCAACTGGTTTGAAAATGGCACTCCTTTGAAAGTCTAATTATTTATGTAGCCTAGGTTAAAAATGTATAAAATGTACAATATTGCATTTTGTAAATAAATTAGTTCAATAATGCATTCATTTTAAATATTAACCTGTAGTGAGTTTTTACTAACATTTTTCCATTTTTAGTTATGCAGCCAAATCATGAAGCATCGAGATTTTAGTAATCTATTCCAATTTTCAAAATAAGGTCACTAAGCTCGAAAACCCAGAACATCGAAATGGTTGTAGTTTATTTTTATTTTTACTTTTATTTTCCAAATGGTTGTAATTTAGAAACTTAAATTCATAAAAATAAAACCAAAACAAAAATTGATGTTTAATATTAAATTTTAAATTAATTAAATTAATTAATATATTAAATATAATTAATTTAATTTAATTTTTAAAAAAAAAAAAAAAAAAAAACAACAACAACAACAACAACAACATATAATTAAAACGTTCAGATCACATCAGGGCTTTTAATCGAATCGAAAGATTTAAGCGCAATCTATTTAACAAAAGCCCCGACACCACACTTCCCCGATTGCCGATATGCAAGGGCTCTTCAAGCATTAACCAAAATTTAAAATTCAATTGTTTAAAGTTAAATGCATCGCATCGGAGGTTTTGTATGTGACAAGTTTAATGAAACCCCGACACCTCCCGATGTCGAACGCCGATTAACCAAAGGGCAATGGGGCATTAAGCATAAGTTTTATTACACTTTGGAATTCCAAACTCACTCATACGTGAGTGGAATGAACTATGAAGTAAGGTAATGGAGGTTAATTTATATTTATTTTTAATATTAGTTTAAATATTCATATTTAATTTATTATATTAATTAATATATTGTAATATTTAATTAATTTAATTAAATTTAAATTTAAATATTATTTATATTAATATTAATTAGTTTATAAATAGTTCATTATATTAATTAGTTAGACTAATATTAATTAATAATTATTTTAGTTTGTAATTAACAATTAAATTAGAAAATAATTAGAATTCTAATTTAGGATTAATTTTTAATTAAAAAAAAAACCACTGATTTTTTAGCCCAGCGACAGAAATTCCTGCCAGAATTAACTCATCTACTTTGGAAGCCTATAAAATGAATTTTACTTGGCCAAATGAGTCCCAAGACAGCTCATTGGAAAGATAAAATCAAGGAGAACATTTCTAAGGAGGTTTCACTAATAGATTTGGTCATTTATTGGGTCAAAAATCAGGCAAAAGATCAAGCTACGAATTTCTAAAACAAAATCAATTTTCTGAGTTTTATTTTCTGCATTTTCATTTGTCCAAGCATCTTCTCAATGCAGATCCATTCGTCAATAATATCCTTGGCCAATCAAACCATCTCGAGCATCAATAGAAAGCTTACATTTTATTTTCAATTATTTATTTAATTGTATTTGATTGGATTTGATTTAATTGCCAGAAATGATATTTTGATTTTGTTAATTGCCTATTAATCTACTTTGATTTCTTTTTGCAGGAAAACAGTAGAAAAAATATGGAGAAAAGGATCTCAATCAATGAGAGGGCTCTAGCAATTAAAGATTGGAATTTTGAGCAAATAAAATTGGATTTGACAGATTTCTCTTCAACAAATTTTTTTTCTTAATAATTCCTTCACAAATATTATAAATAGCAAATTGCAAAATGTGAAAAGAGGTTGCTCTCCTCTGCAATTTTAGACTTCTAAATGCACTACTGTAATAGGAATTTAGAGTTGTAGGAGAGAGGAGAGAAAATCTCAGATCTGGGGATTATTGAGGATTTTTCATTTGTATCTTGAATTATGTATGAGGGGCAGAGTTTGCACTACTGTCGCTCTAGTTTTGAAGGCAGAAGTTCAAGCAATGTAAAGGACTGTTGGAGACCAAGGTCAGAGAAATGGATGCAATAAATTGGTATTTCTAATACTACTGTTTCAAATATCAGTTTCATTTTTATGGTAACAGGAATGTCTCATTTTATTCATGTTTGTGCACTCTTGTCAATTTGGGTAATTTGTCTCAATGTTGTTATTATGTATCTCTGTTCTTATGGATTAAATTCTGATTTCTGAGTAACTACTTGCTCAGAAATCTATCTTATAAAACTGATTTATTAAATAGTAATATGTTATGAACTGTTTCTGCATATTATTGTTTATTATTGGATTTATTGATTTGATAATCAATATCATTTTTGTGAACTACTTCTTGAATGTTGTTGTTTTATTATTTCAGTTAAGAGGTCTCAATAGGATGTGTTTTGGTAACCATAATATCAGTTAATTGAACTACTTCATTAACTTGATATTCATTATAAACAAGACATATTTAAATCCCAATACTTTAATTATCTTGCTCTTAGTTGGGTTAGATCTATATCTGCCTAATTAAGATAGGATTAAGATTAGTTTCTTTTTGCTTGCATTATAGAATAATTTTGCAAATTAGAGTAATTTATACATTCTTTTAAGTCCTCTTCTCGAAGAGGCAAAATTTTAGTTGTGGCTTGGTTGAACCCAAATCAGCTTAAGGATCATTCTCTTGCCTGATCAGCAAGAAAAAGTGATCTGATATCCCTGTCTATTGGTAGGTAAAGATACATCATAATCCAATAGCAATAGGGAGAAGGTAATTGGACCTAATTAAACCAGTCGGAGCCACAACACCAAATGGAAAAAGAGTTGCTTTAAGGTCTGGACTGGGTGGTTATCCCCCATTGTTGTTGCAGTGATTTTTGAGGCATCAACACCTAGAAAGAACAAAAATTTAAGATCTAGACCAACAATAGAAGCAATGCTTCAAACCTAACTCTAATACCATGTTTGAGAAAATAGGGCATTCCACTTAGGAGGAACACTTTAAATAACCACTCACAAACCATATCTCAAATAGCATAATTTTGATGATTTTACATGGTTAAAACCCTCTAAGAGGGAACTAATCAACAACCATTTCCAATGTGGCCACTTGATGAAATTTTATTAATGCAAAAGAAAATTTGTATGTAAGAGAGTTTCTCATAATAGATCATCAACAAATAATCGTCCATGCTCTTTAAAAAAATCATGGACCAAATTAGTTGTGATAGTACCAGATAATTCTATACTGGCTATTTTTAAGAGTTTCTGGTGGGGTAAGAACCAATTAACATTCCTAAGAGAACTATGGGAGAAGGTTATTTATACCCTAGTCCTAACACTATTTAGCTCGATGAAGTCTTCTAAAATAGAAATTGATTCTAGTGGGTTTCTTATGGAATCAATATTAACGCAAGGGGGTAGAGTAGTTTGTTG
Source organism: Pinus taeda (assembly GCA_000404065.3). Taxonomy (NCBI): domain Eukaryota; kingdom Viridiplantae; phylum Streptophyta; class Pinopsida; order Pinales; family Pinaceae; genus Pinus; species Pinus taeda. The sequence goes on along the minus strand of APFE030544633.1, from coordinate 102,504 downwards.
TAATTTGATGTTATTCAATGGAGCAATATTGAATTACCCTACATATGATAAGGATATTGATTCCTTGTTTCAGGTAGTGAAGAAGTGGAAACATATTCTATTGGGTAAAGACACCATCATCCATATGAATCACCAACCTTTACAACACTAGCAAGATCGTAGTAAACTCCAACAAGACGCTATGAATGAATTAGATTTGTGTAACTATTTCATATAGTGACTAAATAAGAACATAATCAACAAGTTAGTTTAGTTTGTATCCAATCCACCAATACCAAAGATTACAACTCTAGGAGATATTATGCACATAGATCCATTAATCGATGAATCATACAAAGATTATTATGCTGAAGATGAGGACTTCAAGGGGGTGTATCAACAATTGAAATGACAAAAGGAACAAATAAGTTTTGATTGCCATCTCTAAGATTAATTACTCTATAGCATGGGAAGCTTTATGTACCAGAGGAAAAAAGGTATGACTTATAAGGAAGGCTAACACCTCCAATATTGTTGGTGGCTATAAGAATTTGTATAACTTGTGGAGGTATATTTATTGACCCAAGATCCAATAAAAGTAGCTAAATTTATCAAAGGTTGTGTATTATGTTGTACATGTAATCCTAGTAACATGAAGAAAGGACTATATTGTTCATTTTGAATCCCTAGAAGGGCATGGAAAAGCATATTCATGGATATTTTTGGTAGTTTGGTGAGGACAAGAATAAGACATGACTATGTATTTGCGGTATTATACAAGTTTAGAAATATGTCTACTTTTGATGGATTGTAGAAATTCCATCAAAAGATAAGAAGTTACAAGTTGCTTGTTTTCTAAAATGTTTTCAGTTCACTTTGGAATTCCAAGGAGAATCCTTTTTGATAGATACACTAGATTCCTTGATGTATTTTGGACTTAACTATGGGAGAAGTTGGATACAATATTAAACATGTTAAATACTATTCACCCACAAAATGATGGGTAGATATAGGAATTAAATCAAACTTTCATTTATCTTTTGAGAGGTTACAGTCAAAAGCATCCAAGGACTTAGGATGAAATTTTGGTCTATATATTATATTATTATAATATATCTATTCACACTTCCACTAGTAAGTCTCCTTATGAAGTCTATTTTGGATATTCACAAACATTACCATTAGATATTGTATATGGAGATCGTGAATTAGGGGAAGTAACCTCAAGTGAAACATTGAAGGAAAAAAAGTGTTGGCATTATGTTTCAAGTGTTGTCCTTGATGGCAACTCACTCAGAGATTGGTACAGGTGATGGCAACTTAATCAGAGGACAGCAGGACAAGAAAGAGATATACGCAGGTTCATCAAGGAGAATCCGCGTATACACGCAGGTTGGATTCAGTAAAAGCGCGTACATGTGAAAAGTACTTTGTTCCGTGGCGTTAGTCCTTGAAGTTGTGCCTATGGTTTTGACCATGATGTCTCGACGGACGTGTTGATCCCTAGTTTCGGAAGTTTTATGGTAATTTGGTTGTTTAATGGTTTTGAAACCATGGTAATTGAGCAAGGCCTAAGGCTATATAAGGAGAAGATCATTAGGCAAAGAGTGGTGATGGTGTGTCTGACGGAGTGAGAGGATCGGGTATTGCTGGTTGTCTGTTCGGGAAGTTTAGCAAGGGGTCGGTCTGACAGCGAAGGCATAAGTAATCATTTCTAGATCTGTACCGGTTTCCTTTGGAGAAAGTGCGTATACACGCGGTTTCGGTACAGTGTAGTAAGCGTATGCATGATAAGGTTGATTATCCTCAGGTTGCTGCTGATTTGGTGGTTGTTGCAGAGTTCTGGTCTCTGGTTTGGGTTCTGTTCTTAATGACAGGGGTTTCAGTGATTCAGTATTGGGTTGTTTAATGAATTATGATGCAAGTTTAAGTTGATGATTGTATTACAGTAATGTTATTTTGTACTCTTGGATCCAGTCTGAAAATTGATGAAACGTGATCCCTGAAGATTGTAGGATCAGCACCTACGTACTAGTAAATGGATCAGCTAGTACAAGAGCTGAGGGGGTTGTAGCTCCCTTCCAGAAGTAGTTGGAAAACTAGAGAGGGTTGTAGCCCTCTGCAGGTTGTAGCCTGCATACTGGTAAAGGACTGCACCAGTATATTGTAAAAGAAGTTTCTTAATAAAGAAGAAAGAAACGAATTGCAGCAGGTGGTTTTCACCCACATTGGGTTTCCACCTTATATCATGGTGTTCATGTGTGTGGCTCTTGTGTGATGTCCTGTTTTGTTTTACTGCACCTGTTTACTGTTAATATGCTTAATAATGTTCTGATGCATTCACTGAAGATTAAGCTAACTGAATTATAAGATCTCTGGGTATACGCTGGTTTCGTTAGACACAGTCGCGTGTATACGCTGGTTCACTTAATTGAAGTAGCGTATATGAATCTGAGTATGAAATTGAAAAGTTTTATCTGATCTGATAATACTGATTCACCCCCCCCTCTCAGTATTATTTCCAACAATTGGTATCAGAGCAGGTCCTTCAGAGGAAGCTTGATTGCTTGAAGGAAAAGATCCATCAGAATGGCTAATCCAGAAAGAGAGGCACACATCAGGCCACCAATCTTTGACGGGAACAATTTTACTCATTGGAAGATAGGAACCACTGCATATCTACAATCACTTGGAGCAGAAGTTTGGGGAATCGTAGAAGGAGGATAGAAATTCCCATCAGCAACTCCTACAGATCCAGCAGAGAAAAAGCAATATGAGCTCAATGCCAAAGCTGTTACTGTCCTATTGAGCAGTTTGACACAATCAGAATTTATGAAGATCATGCATTTCAAATCAGCTAAGGAAATATGGGACAAAATCGTTACAAGCTACGAAGGAGATGATCAGGTAAAAAGAGTAAAGCTTCAAACTCTCAGAATCCGATATGAAACTCTTAAGATGCATAGTAATGAAAGCATAGCTAATTATTTCCTACGTATGGATGAGATTGTGAATTGTATGAGGGATCTGGGTGAAGAATTTAAGGAAGTTGTTTTAGTTGAAAAGGTTTTGAGATCTCTATCTGCTAAATTTCATTCTAAAGTATCTGCCATAGAAGAAAAGGAGAATGTGCAGAAAATCACCATGTCACAGCTTCACGGGATCTTAACTGCTTTTGAAATGCGACGAGAGGTACCACCAGAAGCTGCATTCGAAGTGTCAGAGGAAGAAGATGAGGTAAATTTTGTCGAGAATCTTGAACGGGGAACTGGACGGTTCAAAGGTAAGCTACCTTTCAAGTGTTTTCTATGTGGTAGAGTTGGTCACTATGCTGCTAGATGCCCGCATAACAAAGGAAAGATATTTGAAGAAGATGGTAGAAGCTATTATACCCATACTACAAGTTCATTCAATGATAGTGAAGATATTAGAAGTCTCATGGCACGTAAAAAGAAGAGTCCTCCATCCAATAATAGCGAAGATATTAAAAATCTCATGGCACATGAAAAGAAGAATACAGAAACTGAAGAAGTTGCCAAATTAAAAGAACAATTGGAGACAGAAACCAGGGTAAGGGAGAAATTGCAGGATATAGCAAAGGATCAGAGCACAACTATTCAGAGACTTGAATCAAAGATCCTCTCTCTAAAAGAAGATCTTGAAAATCAGGAACATGAAGTAATCAAACTAAAGTGACAATTGGAAGAAGGGAGAAAAGTTGAAGAAGACCTAAGGAATCAGTATCTGAAAAAGGAAGAACAACATCAAGTTGAGGTAAATATCTTGAAAGGTAAAATAGAAGAAAAGGATAAGCTTTTACGATTTCAAGATAGCACTAAAGCCTTGGATGATATTCTGAATAATCAAAGGTCTCCTGCTATCAAGACTGGTCTTGGTTTTCATGAATATGTTGAAGGTGAATCTAGTTCACAAGGTGAGGCAAGAAACTCTAATGAGAAATCTGAAATTCTCAACAAGGAACAACCAAGGAAAGAAATTCCTCAAGGAAAATCCTTTGCCCCTAACTATGGACGTGATAGACGATTATTTCCTCCACTGAATAATGTTGAATGGTATGTGTGTCATAATCTTGGACATGTTGCAGCCAAATGTAGAAGTAGAATGGTGCAAGAAAGATCATCGCATCCCAGGTATTTCAGAGGATATTGCTTTGCCTGCAATGCATATGGACACAAAGCAATTGACTGTATTAGAAGGAACATGAAAAATGTAAGGTGTTATACATGCAACAACTATGGACATAAAGCAAGGGAATGCAGGAGCAGATTTCAAAATTCAAAACAAGAGGACCATACATCATTACAGTTTCAGGAATTGAAGAAGACAGAGACAGAAAAGTGTGGCATAACTCAGTCAGCTGACATAAGAGACACAGAGGAATCTGAAAGTGATGAATTTCAGTATTCCTTGCATACGCTGATATAATAAAGACAAGTAGCGTATATACGCGAGTTACAGGCTGCACAGTCGCGTATATGGAGAAAAGGCAGCAGAACAGACCCAGGTTTAGTCATGGTTAGATCAGGCTCAGAGGGAGCAGAACAGACTCAGGAAATGGTTCAGACATGGTTGGCTCACACTTAGGGGGAGCATATGCATTGTTGGCATTATGGTTAGAAGTTCTTGGTGATGATGCTTATGATACATCCTGTTGGTTTATCAAAGGAATGGTATTGCAGGTTTAGATGCTGGTGCTTATGGTGCAGATCATATATGATGAATGACTTTGAATGAAATGTTGGTCCTAAACCTTTCATTTGCTCAGGGGGAGCATGGATGGATTGATACATCTTGGCATATACAAAGGGGGAGCTCATTCAGAGACTTCAGCATGTACTCAGGGGGAGTATGGACAGCAGTATGGACAGCAGTAGAAGGTAGACCAAAGAAGAGAATATCTTGGTACGCCCTTTGCCCTTGATGTCAAAGGGGGAGAGTGACTTGGTGTGGTGGTTGCCATCAAGTCTAAAGGGGGAGATTGTTGGCATTATGTTTCAAGTGTTGTCCTTGATGGCAACTCACTCAGAGATTGGTACAGGTGATGGCAACTTAATTAGAGGACAGTAGGACAAGAAAGAGATATACGCAGGTTCATCAAGGAGAATACGCGTATACATGCAGGTTGGATTCAGTAAAAGCACGTACATGTGAAAAGTACCTTTGGTCCGTGGCAGTTAGTCCTTGGAAGTTGTGCCTATGGTTTTGGACCATGATGTCTCGACGGACGTGTTGATCCCTAGTTTCGAAGTTTATGGTATTGGTTTGTTATGGTTTTGAACCATGGTATTGAGCAAGGCCTAAGGCTATATAAGGAGAAGATCATTAGGCAAAGAGTGTGAATGGTGTGTCTGACGGAGTGAGAGGATCGGGTATTGCTGGTTGTCTGTTCAGGAAGTTTGGCAAGGGTCGGATCTGACAGTGAAGGCATAAGTAATCATTTCTAGATCTGTACGCGGGTTTCCTTTGGAGAAAGTGTGTATACACGCGGTTTCGGTACAGTGTAGTAGCGTATGCATGATAAGGTTTGATATCTCAGGTTGCTGCTGATTCTGGTGGTTGTTGCAGAGTTCTGGTCTCTGGTTTGGGTTCTGTGTTCTTAATGACAGGGTTTCAGTGATTCAGTATTGGGTTGTTTTATGAATTATGATGCAAGTTTAAGTTGATGATTGTATTGCAGTAATGTTTGTTTTGTACTCTTGGATCCAGTCTGAAAATTGATGAAACGTGGTCCCTGAAGATTGTAGGATCAGCACCTACGTACTAGTAAATGGATCAGCTAGTACAAGAGCTGAGGGGGTTGTAGCTCCCTTCCAGAAGTAGTTGGAAAACTAGAGAGGGTTGTAGCCCTCTGCAGGTTGTAGCCTGCATACTGGTAAAGGACTGCACCAGTATATTGTAAAAGAAGTTTTTCATTAAAGAAGAAAGAAACGAATTGCAGCAGGTGGTTTTCACCCACATTGGGTTTCCACCTTATATCATGGTGTTCATGTGTGTGGCTCTTGTGTGATGTCCTGTTCTGTTATACTGCACCTGTTTACTGTTAATATGCTTATAATGTTCTGATGCATTCACTGAAGATTAAGCTAACTGAATTATAAGATCTCTGGGTATACGCTATTTGCTTTAGACACAGTCGCGTGTATACGCTGGTTCACTTCATTGAAGTAGCGTATA
>APFE030544633.1:60356-96320 GCA_000404065.3 Pinus taeda | reverse complement strand
TACTAGTAAATGGATCAGCTAGTACAAGAGCTGAGGGGTTGTAGCTCCCTTCCAGAAGTAGTTGGAAAACGAGAGAGGGTTGTAGCCCTCTGCAGGTTGTAGCCTGCATACTGGTAAAGGACTGCACCAGTATATTGTAAAAGAAGTTTCTCATTAAAGAAGAAAGAAATGAATTGTAGCAGGTGGTTTTCACCCACATTGGGTTTCCACCTTATATCATGGTGTTCATGTGTGTGGCTCTTGTGTGATGTCCTGTTCTGTTATAATGCACCTGTTTTACTGTTAATATGCTCAATAATGTTCTGATGCATTCACTGAAGATTAAGCTAACTGAATTATAAGATCTCTGGGTATACGCTATTTGCTTTAGACACAGTCGCGTGTATACGCTGGTTCACTTCATTGAAGTAGCGTATATGAATCTGAGTATGAAATTGAAAAGTTTTATCTGATCTGGTAATTCCCCCCCCCCCCCCCCTCTCAGTATTATTTCCAACAAAAAGTTCATAAACAAGATAAGGAATATACACTTACAAGTTCATAAGGAACTTAAGAAGTCCTGGGAGAAATACAAGGTTAAATATGACAAACACAATATTTCTAGGGCTTTCTAACTAGAATACAAAGTTTGATTACACCTTAATAAGAAAATGTCAAAAGGACCATGGAAGAATATAAAATCTATAAGCTATGGACCTTTCAGAATAATTAAAAAGATGGGAAATAATGCTTATAGACTCAAAATTTCACCTTATGTGAAAATTTACTTAGTAGAAAATGTTGAGAACCTTAAACTCTACAAGTCCTTCATGCTCAATGAGGATGAAGAGGGTCAATTTTTACCTTCCATTTAAGAGTTTGCACCATCTCTACAAGTAGAATTTCTAGAGGACATATTTCTATAGATGAATATCAAAATGACCCAAAGGGATCAATAATAAATTTAGCAAATAGGATTAAAGGGTCAACTACTAGGCAAGGCCAAATGGTAATCCAAGGATAAAGTTGAGAAATTTTTTCTTTGTCTCCTTCAAAACTAAATATTTCGAGACTAGAATCCTCCCAAAATGGGGAGTGATACTCCAAAATGGATCTACATGTGAATCATGTGAATAATTTTTTGATGCTTTAGATGGTTAAGACTAAAATTTATGACAGATGAGGGATGGTGCTTCTTTTATCGAATTTAGGTCACCAAGTTCTAATTAATTTTTGAAACCCCAAATAATGTTTTTTGGCCCCATTATTTCTTAGGGTTGTTGTAGGTTTGCCTAAGCCTTGAAAATATTTTTTTATTTTTTTCAACACTTTTTAACTAGTTATCATGGGCCTAAAATGGAGTAATGTTAGGTACCCTTCAAGATAATGGTCCAGATATTCCCACATGTCCAAGTGAAAGGCATGTTAACCCACTATAATGTATTAACATGGGGGAATCCAATAAAGTATTCTAAAAGTGTCATAGAGGTTCCAAGAGGGTTTCAAAACCTTAAAATTAACCCTAAAGCCAAATTCCAGCCATCAAAGCCTAGTAAGAGGGACATGGATTCACTTTTTCTAGATCCCTTGGTGGTTCCATATTATGAGAAAAAGTGTGAACGAGGCACTAATAATGTATAGAGGTAGAGGCTTATTGCAAAGGACTACAAAAGTCCACAGTGTCTCATAGCTTCACAATAAGCCTATAAATATTTATATTTTGTATTATAATATCTATAATATAAAAAGAAAAAAGACACATGATGTTTTTCCCATATGGATTTATAGAGTAAGAAATTATGTTCCACCAACGGGTGTGTTTCTGTTGTATTTTATTTCATATGTCACATTAAAAAAGAATTTGAATGGTATGGTTTTATATATGCTAGTGTGTTAAAAATAATAGTTGCATGATAAATCATAAGTTGTGTATATTTTTCTATATATTCAATAGCTCATGTGATGTACTAAATGCACAAGATAAGAATATACTCTACTCTATACATTGGAAACTAATAATGATCAATGAAAACAATAATCAGAAAGAGGAATAATATCAATCGCACATAACACAATATTTCTTTGGGGAAAGAAACTGCTCAAAACCTCGACTATCTATATTGCATTAACCAGAATATTTGAGAATAAAATTCAATTATTGTTCTCACTAGAACAATCCCTGCACAAGTATGATCTAACTCTCTACCTCACAAGCCTGCTCTAGCCAACACTTAGCCAATTTTGTTATCTTCCAAGCCCTACTTCCTTATGTAATTCTTGAGAGAATCAACCCATATTTAATTGGGAAATCCTTCCTCCATAACTGTGCAATTCCTAAGAGAATTAGCCATATTTAATTTGGAAATCCTTCCTCCATAACTACGCAATCCAAACTTAGGTCCTCAACTGATTGCATGCACCATCTGTACAAGTCAAAAAAATTATACAACTGATAGTACATTGTCCCTACACTCTAGTATCAACTGGGTCTTCCTTTGAACTAACATGCATGAATTATTTATGAGTGATTCTTCAGTTAAACAGTGTGGCACTGAGGATTCATTGTTGCACTTACTCACTGCTAAACCTCTACTAGTTCCTCCAACAGTTAGAACTAGTTTAACTGACTATAACTCAGTTAGACTGTGTTATCTAATTACAACTCCAAATAACTCAACCTGGACCCCTAAAATCTAGGGATCATACTTACATGACTCTAGATAGACTTTCAACTCAAAATTCCTAAGTTAATTAATTAAATTTAACTTAATTAATTATTTACAAGTTGCTATGAGAATAGAATTCAATTTTAATTCACAATTTAATTCAAGGACAAATTAAATTGGAATTTCTTGTTTCTATTTTTAACACTCCCTCTCAACAAGAAATAGATTATCAACTACCATGATCTTGTCTCTTTGAAACTAAAATTTACATCTTGACAATGCCTTTGTCAAAATGTCAGCATCCTACTCCTCTATGGGAATGTACTCCAACAATACAATCTACCTCTACACACAGTCTCGAAGATGATAATACCGGATATCAATATGCTTGGACCAATCATGAAAAAATGGATTTTCAAAGAGTTTGATATAGCTCTGATCATCATAATAAATCACATTTGGATCCATCTGTTGACCAAACAAACCAACCAGAATCTTCCTCATCCAAATGGCCTCACAAGTTGCTTGACTAGCATCCATGTACTATGCCTCTGTTGAACTGAGTGAAACTAATTATTGTTTCTTGTTGTACCAAGAAACAGGGATTGACCCAATACTGAAGATCCCTCCTGATGTGCTCTTCTTTTCGAATGGACTCCCTTCCCAATCTACATCAGTGAAGCCTTGAAGCTTCACTCCCTCTCTCTGTCTGTAACACAATCCATATTGAGTAGTTCCTCTGAGATATCTCAACGCATGTTTGGCCAACTTCCAGTATAGCTTGGTTGGACTAAACATCACTTGACTACGATGGTTATCCAAATAGCACATGTCTGGTCATGTGCTCACTGTTGGGTTGTGTTATATTCTTTCCACGACTAACCTACGTAGTGAACCGGGGTTAGAGGGGGGCGGAGCCCCCTTCGCCGCGCCGATTGCGCAGCGGGGGGGTCACAGGGGGGCGGCAGCCCCCCCTTGTCCGGGGGTTTGAGGGGGGCGGGTAGCCCCCTCTATGGGGTTCGGGCAGCGCCCCGAGAAAAATTTTTTTGGACCCTATATTAGGTTGGGCGAACCTACCTATGGTTTTCGGTCACAATTTTGGACCTGATGGTTTTTCGGTCCATGGTATTGGATGCTTCGGCATGTATAAATATGTATTGTAACATTGAAAGAATATAATGAAAAATCAGCTGGTAGTCTCGGTTTTGAGATCCAGTGGGAAATCTCTGTGTATATGTGTTTTATGGGTTATGCTCTCGCATTTTTATTTTTCTTGTGATTTAGAATTCGTATGCAGGTAATTTCTGTACGGGGTTAAAACCTACACTCACCAAATCCATGAGTGAACCCACAGGTTCCCTATAAACAGTAGCTTCCACTACTTCACCCAAGTAGAATCCTCCTTCCTCTAGTTACCTGCTAGAGGAGTCTCCACGGGTTTACTTCTCTTCATGTGGAACCGTTTCAGTCTCTCATTGGCATACTTTCCCTGAGAGGAAAAAAAATTCCCCATCGCCTTTCCATACTTCCATGCCGGAAAGTAGTGCATGAGCCCAGAGTCCTCCATTTCAAACTCTCTTGCAAGATCCTCTTTGCAAGACTTGATCAACTTATCATCACCTGTCATAATCAAATTGTCGACATATAAAATAATAATCAACAATTTACCTTCCACCACAATATGGTACAGGTTCTCATCTGCTTCACTTTTGGTGAAACCCAAACCGGTCAAGTAGCTAACGATCTTGGTGTACCAAGCATGGGGTGCTTGCTTCTTCCCGTACTACGCTCACTTGAGTCAGCACACATATGACTCTCAATCAAAGGTCTCAAAACCTTAAGTATTCTCAAAATAAACCCCTTCCTTAATCATGCCATTAAGGAAGGTCGTCTTTACATCCATCTAATGTATCTTCCAACCCATCTGCGCTAACAATGCCAAAATGGATATGATTGATGAGTACCTTGCAACAAGAGCAAAGGTCTCATCGTAATCAATCCCCTCTACCTGAGAAAATCCTCAGGCCATAAACCTAGCCTTATGTTTCTCCACACTACCATTCGCTGCTTTCTTTACCTTGTAAAACCATCGAGAACTCACCACTGACCTGTCTGTCAGTCTTGAGACCACATCCCAAACACTATTACGAACAATGGATTCATATTCCTCCACCATGTCATCAACCCAAACAAGTTTTCCCACTTCTTCCTAAAAATAATATGGTTATGTCTCAACACATTCACTCATAATATCCATGTATCCAATGTACTACTCAAGTGACCTCCTCTACCTACATTATGATGTGGGTTCTCCCACATTCTATCTCACATCATAATAACCTATTAGCCTCTCTGGTGTTCTTTCTCCCATCTATGGAAGACTCTGCTTGAGTGGGTGTATCCACTCTTGGATCCTCTGCATGTGGTTGCTCCACATCACTCTAAGGCTCCTCCTTAGGATATAAAATCTACTCAACCACATGTAGTTGAAGCTCCCTCTCAAGGGAACATCTCAAGGCCTTATCTTCATCGAATTTGACATCCCTATGAACCATTGTCATCCTGTTGATCGACAGGTACACCCGATAGTTGTGAGGTGTATCAGTGTACCCCACAAATATCCCCAACTCTTTGGTCGGTTCAATATTCTTCCTTGCATCTTTGGTCACATGGAAATATACCAATGAGCCTAAAATCCTGAAGTGACCCACATCTGGTCTCTTCCTTGAGAAAGCCTCCTCTAGTGTACTCATCCCATGAATTTGATGAGGGCTTTTGTTCTACAAATAAACAATTGTGTTGCATTCCTAGGCCCACAAGTGTAGTGGTAGGCCCTCATCATGCAACATTGCCCATGTTTCCCCTACAATGCTTCTATTCTTCCTTTCAGCCACTCCATTTTGTTGTGGGTTATGGGGTGTTATCAACTCCCGTTTAATCCCTTTTGCTACACAGAATTTTTTAAACTCATTTGACATATACTCTCCACCATTATCACTCTTGAGAGATTTAACCTTCTTGTCAGTATATTTCTTGACCAATGCTTTAAATTCACAAAAGTTTGCAAAAGTTTGATCTCTCTTCTGCATGAAAAAGGACCAACATTTATGAGAAAAATCGTCAACAAATATAACATAATACATGTACTTAACCATGGATGTTGTTGAGAAGGGTCCATACACATCTAAATGAACTCGATCAAGGATCACCTATGCTCGATTTTCTTTGTCGTGAAAGGAAGCTTTGGTGAATTTTCCCAAAGTACACACTTTGCATGTGTCAACTTGCTCTAGTGTGCCTTTAGGCATGCTGATAGAAATTTGTTGCATGATTTTCAAAGTGTCATAATGCGAGTGACCTAACCACTTGTGCCACAACTCACTGATGTCTCGGCTCTACACCTTCTCTTCTTTCATGCTCAAGGTAGCACAATATTCGACCTCCAACTTGTAGAGATTCTTCACCTGAATCCCTATCCTCTTTACCTATATTGTGGCTATTTGAAGAAGGAACGTCTTTTCCTTACTAAAGATCACATCAGAGCCTCGATCCTCCAACATGGAAACAGATACCAAGTTCTTATTCAAACCAAGAATATGCATAACATCTCACGAGGTGAGAGGAGCACTCAACTCCCTCTAAAAGGTAACTGTACCCAACTCGGTAGCACTATACCTCCCATCATCACCCATCTCGATATGCATCTCTAGATTCTTCTCCTCCAAGTCACTGAAGATCTCCTTGTTACTAGTCATGTGGAAATAATCTCCACTATCTAGGTACCATACACTACCCATCATCGATGACACCATGCATGTGATGACGGTAAAGTCCAATTCAAATTGTGAGGGGAGAGCCTCACCTTCTGCTCCTCCTGAGGACTTCTTCTTGGAATTCTTGAGTGTACAATTTGTAGCAAAATGTCCCATCTTGTGACAATGAAAGCACTTGACTTTTGGCATGTCCTTATTCTTGCCTCCATGACAAGAATTTGATTTGGAATGGGACGCATTCCCCTTCTCTTTCTTTTCCTTACCCATTAAGGCACAATTTTCCTCATCATCAATCTTTAATGAGGATTCGTCTTTGGTGCTCCTATGGATATCTTCATGTACCAAATATGACCACAGTCGTTCCCAATCTGGGAGCTTCTCCCTCCCATTAACAGAGTCCTGATAACTATGCCAACTCTTGGGAAGTCCTAGAAGAGCTAGGCTCACCATATCATCCTCAACAATAGTAATCCAAACACTTCCAAAATCATCACAAAAATGAGTGAACTTGGTCAAATATTTCAAAATTTTGTTTCCCTTCTCCATCTTGATATTTCTGATTTTCTCCTTCAGTTCCAACTTCATATGGTCACTTCTATTCTAAAATAGGTTCGTCAATGCCTTCCACATAGCATACAGAGTTTCCTTGCCATGGAGACTTGAGAAAATGTGGTCTTGAACTCCCTCAAGAATAATTTGCCTCGCCTTTGCCACACACTTTCTCCATTAAGATATATCATTAGCATTTGATGTTGTAGGCTTAGGAATTCCTTGATCAATGATTTCCTTGAGGCCATTTTATTCCAACACTGCTTCCATGCAGTCCTTCCAGGCTATGTAATTCTATTGGCATTATGGCACAGGTTTGGCACTATGGTACAGGTGTTGTACTTGATGGCAACTCACTCAAATGTCAGATCACAAGTTCTAGTTCTCAAAATAATAGAAAATGAGAGACTCGCAGCCTCTTATTCACAAAGCTGCGGTCATCGGCAGGTTATGTAGGTGCATCATTCAAAAGGTGCGGACATGTTCGCAGGTGTTCCGAACAAAAAGTGCGGACCTAAAGTACACGGACTTTCATGAAGAGAAAAATGTGCACGTGGGAAATCTTATGGTTGGTCCATGGTATTTAGCCCGACATTTTTGATCCTATGGTTTTGGTTCGTGGTTTTACATCTAAAGTATTGAACTCAGGTTTTGGTCCTAGTATTGGATCTCTATGGTTTTGGACCATGGTTTGAGTAAGGCCTAGTCTATAAAAAGGAAAGGAGATCATTTGGCTGGAGACAATGTGTTGAATATCTTAAGTAGAGCAAGATCTGAAAATACTGGTGATCGGTTGGTGAGTTATAGCTGGATCAAGGAGAAATATGAGAATTAAAAGACAGATCCACTGATGGGTCGAGATCTCTTTGGCACATGATCAGATCTGTAAATCTAATAGTCTGGGGTATAATTGAAGTCTGATAAATTGTCTATACCTGAAGGTCCAGAGGCTTGACACAGTGCAGGTGCAGAGGTCCACAGGCTAGACACAACGCAGGTGCGGAGGTTCGCAGTACAGACACAGCGCAGGTGCGAAGGTTCGCAGGCTGGGCATAGCGCAAGTGTGGAGGTTCGCAGTACAGACACAGCGCAGGTGCGGAGGTCCACAGGCTAGACAGTGCGGAGGTGCGGATACCCGCAGGTTTCTATTGGTGAAGTTGTGGACTTTTCTTGAAATATGTTTTAGCTGTTTTTCTCTATTACTGCAGTATTCAGGGTTCTGAATTGGTGTCTGGTTGTTGTGTGCTAAGAAGTTATTGGTTCAGTATTTGTACAAGGAAGTTGGTTGATTACAGATCTATTTGATGTTTGATTGATATTCATGGATCTAGTTTGAAAATTTATGAAATGTGGTCCCTGGAAGACAAGAGAAGGTTGAAGCCTTTAGCAGGTCAGCACCTACGTACTAGTACCTCAGCTAGTACAAGAGTTAAGGGGGTTTTAGCTCCCTTCCAGGAGAGTCTGGAGAACGAGAGAAGGTTGTAGCCTTCTGCAAGTTGAAGCTTGCGTGCTGGTATAAGACTGCACCAGTACAGAATCATTGTAAAAAGAAGTTTCTAATTGAAAGAAGATAGAGACATATTGCAGTAGGTCGTTTTCACCCACATTGGGTTTCCACCTTATATCTTGTGTTCTTTGGTGTGACTATCTACTCTATTTTTCCTGTTTACTGTTATATGGTTTTGACACACAGATTAATGATCAACATCTGAATAATAAATTAAATTATAAGTCTAGAAGGTATACATTAGTCAGATCTACAACCCCTCTCAATATTATTTTCAACAAAGCTGCCTTCCAAGGCATACTCAAGTCTCAAACTATAGAAATCAATTTTCCGACTCTAAAGTATGAACTGCAAATTTGAATTTCACCTACACAACAAACTTGAAATCTCCTCTTCTGTATTGTGTTCAGCTCTGATACCATGTAGATTTTTCTGTAGATTCAACATCTCATGTGATGTACTAAAACACAAGACAAGAATCTACTCTACTTTATACAGTGGAAACCAATAATGATCGATGAAAACAATAATCAGAAAGAGGAGGAATATTAATCACACATAACACAATATTTCTATGGGGAAAGAAACTGCTCAAAACCCTCATTATCTATATTACATTAACCAAAATATCTTAGAAGAAAATGCAATGCTTGTTCTCACTAAAACAATCCTTGCACAATGTATGATCTAACTCTCTACCTCACAAGCCCACTCTAGTCAATTATGTTGTATGTCAAGCCCCTAATTCCTTGCATAATTCCTAAGAGAATCGGGCCATATTTAATAGGGAAATCCTTTCTCCATAACTATGCAATCCAAACTTAGGTCCTCAATTGATTGCATGCACCATTTGTACAACTTGGAAAATTATACAACTGATAGTATATTGTCCCTGCACTCTAGTCTTAATTGGGTCTTCTTCTGAACTAACATGTATGAATTATTTGTGAGTGAATCTTCAGTTAACTGGTGTGACATCCAGGATGCACTAGTGCACTGAATCATTACCAAACCTCTACTAGTTCCTCCAACATTTAGAACTAGTTTGACCTAGTATAACTCAGTTAGACTAAGTTATCTAATTATAACTCCAAAGAACTCAACCTAAACCCCTAAAATTTAGGGATCAAACTTACATGACTCCATATAGATTTTCAACTCGAAATTCCTAAGTCAATTAAGTCAATTTAACTTAATTAACTATTTACAAGTTGCTATGAGAATAGAATTTGATTTTAATTCACAATTTAATTCAAGGACAAATTAAATTTGATTTTAATTCACAATTTAATTCAAGGACAAATTAAATTTGATTTTCTTGTTGTTATTTATAACACATTGATTGTAGTCATTTTAAATTAAACAATAATTTGAAGATATGACCATTAGAATATCCAAAAAGATTTACAAATCAACAATGTTTGGAATATAACAAGATAAGATAGGGGTTTAGTTGCAAAGGTGGTGAGGAAAAGCCACAAGTGTGTAAAACTCTTAAAATTGAAGAGGAAAGTGTTATTGGATGATGTCACCATGAACATAGTTACCAACTTAATAGGAATGGTGACCTAAATTTGAGAAATAATTCCCTAAAGACATATTTTTCATCAAAAATCAACACATAATAAAAAATTGGTGCTATAGCTAGCACTCTCTCTTTTTAGGGTTAAAGGTACAACTCTTTGCAACCATGTCCTTAAAAACTTGTATAATTGCTAAAAAAACCTTAAAATCAACCCTAAATCAAAAAGTGGTTTGATTATAATAACACTTCATTCAATATCCAACATTAAATTGTAATTTGTTTGAAACCATAGCATTAGAAATAAGTATCATTGTAACCAAAACCTTCAAATCAATTCCTAAATAAAATAAAATAAAGATGTTATCTCAGTAGCACCCCCAACCCCCTTATTTTAGCTTCAAATTGTGTTGTCTTTGTAACCGTGAAATTTAACAATCAATATTGTTGCAACAAAAATATTAACATCATACATTGAAATATGGTGCTACTAATAACACTCATTTTTTTCTATCTTAAAAATGAAATATTTTTTAAACCATAATCTTACAAAACAATATTATTTCAAATAAAACAATAAAATGAATATTAAAACATCTACTTTTTAAGCGTTAAGTCGAAAAAAGAAAACAATAATATAATAGAAACCCCAAATCCACCTTCAATTCTCCTCCCATGTCCTCACTTTTAAAAAGTAATAAAAAACAAAGAAGGGGAAAAAACTAATAAATTTAAAATTTAAAAATAGAGATAAAGATAAGCCCACAAGTGTAAAGCAAACAGTGGCAGGGTTTTCTATTAAGGCACTACATGGTGTAAAGGTCATTGGTTCGAAACCATGTGGCCAAAAATTTAGTCATGCTAAAAAGGGCTAGTGTGGCTCGGGCCTAATGCGATCCATAGGTATTTTTGACAACTTGGGTGCCTTTGGGTCGTAGCTACTCAAGCCATAGGTTAGTCGTGTTAATCATATCAGGACTCATATAAAATAGAAAACAAATAACAATAAACAAACAAAGTAAAAAAAAACTCCAATAAAATAAAAAAATATAACATAGACAAAATGAAAAATAATTTGAAAAAAACAAAAATTATCAATATTAATTTTTTTTAAGTCGCATTAATGGATGAAGACAACAACAACCAAGAAAAACAAAACAAACAAACCATTAATGAATAAAAATACAAAATAAAAGATAAATATCTTTAAAAATGAAAAACAATAAATTTATATGTGTGTGTGAAAAAATACAAACAAATAAATTTAAAGGGAATAGCCGCTTCCTCCAACCTAACCTACTAACCCTTAACTTGTACCCCACCACCCTCCCTCCTATACCTATCCCTGCTACTCCCACCTCTCTCCCTAGACTCCCCTTAGAGTGGTGTGGTAGTGTAATGGGGAGGGTACATTGAGGATAGGTGGAACCATGTCAATCCTATGGAGGACTGGGCAAGGGAAAGGGGAGGGGGGTGGTAAGGGGATGTGAGTAGGGAAAATTGGATAGGGAATTAAAAGTGGAATGGTGGGGATGAGAGGTATAGGGTGTTAGGGGTTTTCAAGGGGGGGTCGGGGTAGTATTGAGAGTTTCTCCCCACACAAAATTAACTTTTTTCATTTTTTAAAGGTTTTTCTTTTCTTTTTTTAAAGGTTTTTTTCCCATCTTCCTAATATGGTTTTTTTGTTTTTTATTAAAAAATAAATAAAAATAAAAGTTGTAGGGGAGAGAGGATCGTGAGAAAATTGGATTTTTTTTTATTGTATCGTTCCTATTTTTAATTTTTGTTCATCTACTTATGTTTACCTTTTTTGGTTCTTTTTACACCAAGATATACTAAAAGCAAGTGTATTTTTCTCTTGAAACCTTTAAAATTTTGCTTTAGAAAAATGTTTGATCCAGTAGAAGTTGTGTCCATCTACTTTGTTTTACTTTTTTTGTGATTTTTACACCAAGATGTACTAAAAGTAAGTGTATTTTTCTTCTAAAATCTTTAAAATTTTGCATTAGAAAATTGTTTAATCCATTAAAAAATATGCAAAAAATAAAGCTAAAATTATGTTTTAAAATTATATTTACATTATATTTAAAATGTATCGCCATTTAAATTTTATCTTTTTGTAAGCTTCGTAGGACCTCTGCTTTCATTCTTAAAGGCAGGTTATAATTGTTGAAAATAGCAACAAGAAATGATAAAAATAGAATCCAGAATATTCCAATTTTAATTTGTCCTTGAATTAAAATTGTGAATTAAATTTGAATTTAGTCTCATCGGCTGCTTGGAAATAATTAATTAATCCTTATGGATTAATTAGTTTGATAAATTCAAGTTAGAAGTCTTTCTAAAGTCATGCAACAGTTATCCCTTAAATTAAGGAGATTATCCCTTAATTAAGGAGATAAGTTGAGTTATATTTGAGTTGTAATTAGTTAGCTCAGTTTGTTGAGTTAAGTCCAGTTAAATTTGTTCCAAACTGTTTGAGGAACTAATTGTGAGTTATTAGTGAGTTGATGCATGCATGCACTCAACGAGTGTACTCTAGATAACTAAATATTCCCTCATTAGAAACTCATGCATGTCTATTCTGAGAAAGACCCAGTTGAGCTAAATGTCAAGGGCAGTGTACTATCAGTTGCATATGTTTTCCTATAAAGGAAACGCTTGCATGCAGTCAAGGTAAGGTTCCTTGAGGATTGTGCAGCTCTAACAATGTGTTAGAGCAATGTGTGAGGGCAGTGTTCCACTGGGTGAAGGAGATCATCCCAGAGGGACTGCGTAAGGAAATAGGTGCTTGGAGGGCAGAGGAGAAGGCTTGTGAGAAGCTTTGATTTCCTGTGAGCATCCAAGAGGATTGTACTGGCAGCTAGCTAGTTGTGAGAGCTAAGGCTTTGTATAATTCTGATGTATTTCCACCTTGTATGACAATACAGATAGTGGGGTTTTTATATGAGGCTCTCCCCTAAGTATTTTATGTGTTTCATGTGAATTGATTCTTCTTCTTTTGGTTATATGTGTTCAGCTCTGATTCAGCTCTATCTTTAAGCTTCTGCAAATTGATAGTAGAAGTAGAGTATAGTATTTTTCTTTGGTTATATTTCATTATCGAGTTAATCTATAGTCATATTTTCTACATGATCTTAGTGCGAGATTTGTAGAGAATTTGAATAATTTCTACATGGTATCATAGGTAGCTAATCTATAGAGAAATTTCTACAATAATCATAAAAAGTCGTTCGGTGGCCCAACTTGTGCATTAGAAAAATAGATTTTTTGGCCACCAAAACGCATTATAAGCCATCCAAAATCTCATAAGTTTAATTCTATCAAACATAGTCATATAGGCCTGAGTGTTTAAGTAACAAGGTGCATCCACAACAAAATAACTAAAACAATACCTACTATTCGACATTTACAGCATATATATAGATCAAAAAAAGTTAGAAAACATCCCAAACATTATTCATCTTTAGAGGAATCTTTCGAAGTAGGGTCCTTAGCACTGGAACCAGGTAACTCTTATTGAAAGAGACATGGGAGCTACTTATCAAAATGATCTAGGAGAATATTCTATTGTTGGATCTAGAATTGGATCAGTTTCAATTCCTTCTAGATATCCTAGAGGTGAGGGTTTGACTTAGTTGTGTTGGTTGACAGAGTCATAATGGCTTTATCCATCAAATTCTTCATGAGCCAATACAAAATAATTATCTTCTTGTACTAGGTTATACATCCATGGGTATGCCCTAATCTAAAGCTAAGGGACACCAATCTATCACCTGCATTTCATTCAATATGCATTGGTTAAGCTTTGACTCCCAAAATGTGATTAGCTTACACACCTGGGATGGAGTACCAACTGTATAAGCTTGCATTTCTTCTTGTATGACCTGTACATCTGACCTTCTACCCCTTTTTTTCAAAGGTATAGCAGAGGGGGAGGCTCTGCCACCTTTCATTTTTTTCTTCATGTTCTTACCTCCGCTGTCATTTCCTGACGAGCAGGTACCAGGGGTCGAACACACCATCTTGTGTGTTATAAATTTAACTAAACACTGGACAAACCCAAAGTAAGGAGATGATGAGGGTCAGTTCCAAAAGGTCAACCCACAGCCATAGAACACACTCTGATCACTCAGACCTAAGACAATTACATTAAAGACAGGCAAGAGACATTAATTTTTAGGAGAGATCCAAGTCCAAAAACTAAGAGGAAACCTTGAAGGCTTCCAACATCGAGGGATGGTGCAACATATCACTAAAGTCGTAGAATAACCATAACACAGATCAAGACTAAATAATTTAAGTCTTTTCATGAACCAGACAACAGAAACCGGCTCCCTGAGCTTCAAGATTTTATATTTCACCGCACAATCATCATAAATCAAATATAAATCGAAAGTAAAAAATCACCCAACCCTTACATAACCCTCCCTCTCCACACACCATTTGATATCAAATTTGTAGGGAGACCAACCACAAACATACATACCCATTTTAGATAAAAGTATGCCAGAGAATATGAAAATAGGAAAAGGAACATCAAACAGATAACAAACAGAGACACCCAAAACTGTCCAGGTTTCCAAATTATGATCCCTGAGCCACCCAACTTGTCCACTTTCTAAAACAAGACTTCCATCACACACCAAGAAATTAACAACAACATGGAATTTCCACGAAACCAATCAGTCATTTCCAAACTATCCATTATTCCTATTACCAACAGCATGATAAACATCCCTACTTTCTTCCACTCGAATAGGCCACACACTCTGAGGCAAAGGCATAGAGAAAGAGACATACCCACATATTAGCGCCATAAACGAAATGGTGGTAATCTCATCCAAAACCTGACGATGCCAACCCGAGCAGGCCGACATTCTGACCTTTGAGCACCAAAGACCTCCACTACGACCACCACCTTCAACGAAGGAAATTCCATTAAACAGGTTTCCTTCCTCCACCACTTGGTGATTTACCTCCGCAACAGCCTTTGTTGCATTAAACAACATACTCCCAACTGTCGTGCTTCACCAACTACCACACACACTTTGGACGAGAGTTTGCTGCACTTCAGCTTATTTTTCCATCTTATCACTCATGTCGTAAATCTCGAGAGGGATATTGTGACGGTTCACACCTTGGTCGGGGGGTATCACCATTCAAATTATTAATTAATAGTGCCTAATTAGATAAAATCAAAACCTTGAAAAAAGAAATCACAACATTTTTAATAATATTAAAAGCAAAAACAAAAACAAAAACAAAAATAAGTTTAAAAAAGGTTTTAAAAAATAAGAAAAACGTCATGAAAAATTAAAAATATACATTTTAAATGAAAACGAAAAAAAAGGTTTAAAGATGATATTTTCAAATAATATGGATACTTTATAAATAAGAAGATAGAAAATGTCAAAAAATTACCTCAAGAAAAAGGGAGGTGATTCTAGAGAACCACTTTTTGAAATGAGGGTAAAAATGACATCTAACTAAATGAGAACTCTTGAGAATTCTCATCAAGTAAGTACCTATGTTCATGGTCTAGATGGGTTGAAACAATTGTTCAAACATTAATTAGGATTTGCTATGAAAGATGCATATCTGAATTGTAAATAGTATCACATGTAGAAAATTTGGTGCAAGTTAACCTAATAATGCAATATAAATCAAAGAATAATACTATAACCTACTTCTACTATCAATTTGCAGAAGCTTAAAGATCAACCTGAAAAATATAACCAGAAGAAGAAGAATCAATCACACAATACACCAGAAAATACTTTGGGGGAAACCTAAGCTAAAAACCCCACTATCTGTATTATCATACAAGGTGGAAATACATAAGAATTATACAAAGCCTTAGCTCTCACAGCTAGCCGGCTCTCAGTACAATCCTCGCAGATGCTCACAAGAAATCTTGGCTTCTCTCCAGCCTTCCTCTCTACCTCCAAGCTCCTATTTCCTTGTGTTGTTCCTCTGGGATGATCTTCACCTCACCCAGTGGAAAACCTCCTCTACCCAATGGATGATCTCCTGATCTCACACACTATCAGAACTGCGCAATCCTCAAGGAATGATGCCTTGACTACATGCATGAGTTTTCTTTATAAGAAAACACATGCAATTGATAGTACATTGTCCTTGACTTTAATCTCAACTAGGCCTTTCATAGAATAGACATGCATGAGTTTCTGATGAGGGAATCTTCAGTTAACTGGAGTAGCACTAGTTGAGTGCATGCATGCATCAATTGATTGTTAACTCTCTATTAGTTCCTCAAATAGTTTGGAACTAATTTAACTAGACTTAACTAAGTAAAGTGAGTTAACTAATTACAACTCAAATATACCTCAATCTTATCTCCTTAATTTAAGGGATAACTCTTGCATGACTTCAGAAATACTTCTAACTTGAATTTATCCAACTAATTAAGTCAAAATAACTTAGTTAATTATTTCCAAGTAGATGTTAAGACTAAAATCAATTTTAATTCACAATTTATTTAAAGGACAAATTAGATTGGAATATTTGTGTTGCCACATTTCAACACTCCCTCTCAACAAGAAAGAGATTATCTGCCACCCCGATCTTGTCTCTATGGAACTCGAATTTAAACTTTGACAATGCCTTTGTCAAAATGTCAGCATCTTGCTCCTCTGTCGAAATATACTGGAGAAACATGATCCTCCCATCATTAACATCTTGCTTTACCTTGTAAAGCCAACGGGAACTCATAAATGACTTGTTCTCCAGTCTCGGAACCACATCCCAAACATTGTTATGAACTATGGAGTCATACTCCTCCACCATAGCATCAACCCAAATCAGCTACTGCACTGCTTCCTCAAAGGAAGATGGCTTACTCTCAACACATTCCCCAACAAGGGCCATGTATCCAGTGTACCTCTCAGGTGACCTCCTCTGTCTACGGTGAGAAGATGGTGCTCCCACATTCTTTCCCGCATCCTCCAACAATCTATCAGCTTCTCTTGTGCGCTTCCATCCATCCCTGGAAGACTCTACTTGAGTGGATGTCTCCACTCTTGGAACCTTTGCATGCAACTGCTCCCCATTAATTTGAGGCTCCTGCTCCTTAGGAACCAACAGTTCCTCCATAGCCTATAGTTGGAGCTCCCCTCTCTAGGGAAACTTGCATGGCCTTCTACTCATCAAACTTGAGATCTTTGCAAACCACTATCCTTGGACTGGTAGGCAAGTACACCTGATAGTTGGAGGTGTATCAGTGTACCCCACAAATATCCCCAACTCTATTGTTAGCTCAAGCTTCTTCCGTGCATCCTTTGTCACATGGAAATATACCAATGAGCCAAAGATCCTAAAGTGACCCACATCCGGTCTCTTACTGGAAAAATATTCCTCTAGTGTCTTCATCCTAATTATGCAATGTGAGCTTCTATTCTTCAAATAGACCATTGTGTTGCATGCCTCAGCCCACAAGTGAAGTGGTAGGCCTTGGTCATGCAGCATTGCCCCTGCAGCCCCTACAATAGTTCTGTTCTTCCTCTCGGCCACCCCATTCTGCTGTGGGTTATGAGGTTTCATCAACTCTCATTTAATTCCTTCCGCTACACGGAAGTCCTTAAACTCTTGAGAGACATATTCTCCATCGTCGTCACTTCTCAAGGCCTTGATCTTCTTCCCTGACTCTTTCTCGACCAAAGTTTTGAACTCACAAAACTTTGTGAAGCTTTGATCCTTATTCTGCATGAAATAAATCCAGCATTTACGAGAATAGTCATCAATGAAAATCATAAAATGTCTTTTCTTTGTTGTGGATGCCATCGAGAACAGTCCACACACATTAGTATGAACTCGCTATAAGATAGCCTTTTCTCAACTGTCTCAATCATGAAAGGAAGACTTGGTGTACTTTCCCAAGGTACAACCTTTGCATGTGTCAACTTGCTCAAGTTTACCTTTGGGAAGTCCTGTAGATATATGTTGCATTATCTTCAAAGCCCGATGATGTGAATGGCCCAACCACCTATGCTACAACTCGCCAATGTCTTGGCTTTGCACCAATTCTGCTTTCATACGCAATGTTGCACAATCATCTACCTCTAGTTTATAGAGATTCTTCACCTGAATCCCTATCCTCTTGGTTTGACCCGTGGCTATGTGTCTTAGGAATTCCTTTCCTTTACTAAAGACAACATCGTAGCCTTTATC
Organism: Pinus taeda; assembly: GCA_000404065.3. Lineage (NCBI taxonomy): Eukaryota > Viridiplantae > Streptophyta > Pinopsida > Pinales > Pinaceae > Pinus > Pinus taeda. Next base: position 78,134 of record APFE030544633.1, on the reverse strand, counting down.
CTCCAATAGCGTGACCGATACCAAGTTCTTCTTTAGTCCAGGCGCATACTTCACATTTGTCAAGGTGATAGGAGCTCCATGCTCCCTCTTAAAAGCAACTGTGCCCATTCCTGAAATAGTATACCTTCTGTCATCACCCATCTATATGTGTGTCTTGAGGTCTTTCTCCTCCAAGGAACTGAATAAACTTTTATCACAGTTCATGTGGAATGAGGCTCCACTCTCAAGATACTAGACACAACCCATCATCAATGACACCATGCATGCGATGAGGGTAAAGTCCATTTCAAACTTAGAGGATAATGCCTCACCTTCCAATCCTTTTGAGGATCCCTTCTTGGACTTCTTCGATGGGCATTTAGTCGCATAATTTCCCATCTTGTGACAATTAAAGCATCTCACTTTAGACATGTCACCCTTCTTCCCTCCATGAGAAGAATTCAATTTGGAATGGGACGCCTTCCCCTTCCCTTTCCTTTACTTACTTGCTAAGGCCATATTTTCTTCATCGTCATCCCCTTGGATGAAGAACCATCTTGTGTGCTCCTCCTGATCTCCTCCTACATAAGATCTAACCATAGTCGTACCCAATCCAGCAGTTTCTCCCTTCCATTCATAGAGTCCTAGTAGCTATTCCAACTCTTTGGAAGGCCAAGGAGAGCGAGGCTTACCATATCATCATCAGCAATAGTTATTCCCACGCTGACAAGGTCATATCTGTAAGTGGTGAGATTGTTCAGATATGTGGAAATAGTATCGCCCCTCTCCATCTTGATTATTCGACAATTATCCTTGAGCGCCAATTTCCTCTGGTCGCTATTTTTTTGGTAGAGGTCATTCAATGTCTTCCACATTGAAAATGGAGTATCCTTCCCATGGAGACTCGAGACAATATGATCTCGAACTCCCTCAAGGATGATCTATCTCACCTTCACCACACACGTCTTCCACTCAGCCAACTCTTGTGCATTAGCTGAAGCTGGATTTTGGATTTCTTGATCAATGAATTCCTTCAAGCCATTGTCTTCAAATATAGCCTCCATTCTATATTTCCATGCTATGTAATTCGAGCTACCTTCCAAGGCACACTCGAGTCTCAAGCCATAGAACGCCATTGGCCAACCTTGAAGTATGATATGAACTCGATTTTCACTTGCAAGCCCAAACTTCAAACTTCGAACTCTCTTCTTAGTATACTGTTCACAGCTCCGTTACCATGTAGAAAATATCTACAAATCTAGCTCTGATACCATGTATAAATTCTCTACAAATCTTGCTCTGATATCATATAAAAAATATGTATGTAGGTTAACCCAATAATGTAATATAAATCAAAGCAGAATAATATAACCTACTTCTACTATCAATTTGTGGAAGCTTAAAGATCAAGATGAATAATATAACCAGAAGAAGAATAATAAATCGCACAATACACATGAAAATACTTTGGGGAAAGCCTCAACTAAAAACCCCACTATATGTATTATCATACAAGACAAAAATACATAAGAATTATACAAAGCCTTAGCTCTCACAGCTAGCCAGCTCTCAGTACAATCCTCACAGATGATCATAGGCAATCTTAGCTTCTCTCCAGCCTTCCTCTCTACCCTCCAAGCTCCCATTTCCTTGTGTTGTTCCTCTAGGATGATCTTCACCTCACCAAGTGTAAAACCTCCTCTACCCAGTGCATGATCTCCTGATCCCACACACCGTCAGAACTACGCAATCCTCAAGGAATGATGCCTTGACTGTATGCACGAGTTTTCTTTATAAGAAAACACATGCAACTGATAGTACATTGTCCTTGACTTTAATCTCAACTGGGTATTTCTTAGAATAGACATGCATGATTTTCTGAAGAGGGAATCTTCAGTTAACTGGAGTAGCACTAGTTGAGTGCATGCATGCATCTACTGACTGTTATGAAACCAGCTCAAGAAAAGATAGAAAAGATAGATCAACGCCTTAGAATTCAGCCTCTTCGAGGGGGAAACCTCCTTTACATTACATTAATGAACAATTCTTGGATAATTCAAATGACAAAACGTCCTTTTTATATATAGGAGTCAAAGGAGTCACAATATAACCCAGTCGATGTAACAATAATAATATAAAGCCACAAAAATAACAATAGAGGGATTCTATGGGGCACAATAATAACAATATGGGGACAATAGGGGCACAACAATATTAATAAGGGGTATAAATACAATATTAATGGGGTAATCACTAGTATTATAGGGACCCAACACGCTCCTTAACAAAGAAGAACCTATAGTGGAACTGGAGCCAAAACAAGAAAATGAGGAAGAATACCAAGTAGAAGAGCCCTTGGATGAAGAGTCTCAAATCAATGTACTGTGGGATTTCTACACAAATGAGAGTGATGATGACGAAGAAGACAGCATGGCAGAAATCCACACTAATGAAATCCAAACACGAAGTAAAGGGCCACTTCTAGGTGTGATGAAACCTGTAGACCAGACAAAGAAAGATGTTCGCCCTATGAAAGCATTCATTCCCAAAGTTTCTATTGAGAAGGGCAGACCTAGTGGTGAGTCCAAGAATACTCTAGTGGAAAATTATCTAGAGAAAAAGAACGCATCTCCGACTATAGTGAAAGAAACTCAAAATGGTAAACTCCCACCTAAGAATGGCAAAACCAGTATGTTTACTCTACCCTACCTTGTTTATAACATTGATTACAACATTGTGGATGATCTTAAGAAATCCAGGGCTAATATCACATGCTTTGATTTGCTAAAATTAACACAGCAAAGAGAATTTCTCCTAAAAGCTATGAATGAGCGGAACTGCAAAACTCCCACCATCCCAAGCAGCCAAAACAAGAAGTCAGTGCCCAGACCTGTCAGTACCTCCAGTACAACCCAAATACCATCATCTATGGAAGCCACTCTGTCTAAAATGAACCAAAACCCCCAATATGTCAGTTCAACCATGATAGCGAGGAAATCAAAATCCATGACTCCACGTTTCCTTATCACATTTGAAATCCTCAACATGAACATACACAATTGCTTGGTAGATTCTAGTGCCTCATCCACTGTGATGCCCTATGCTGTTGCTAAAAGGCTGCATGCGATACCTGAGAAAAATGGGACTCAAATTATGCAATAGGACAGGACAAATGTGAAAGTAATTGGAGAATTGAAAGATGTGTTGATTCGAATGGATGCTAAACCACAATATACACAAGTCATTGATATAGTGGTAGTCGATATACCCGAGGCTTATGGAATGCTACTGAGTAGGGATTGCTCAGCAAAACTCAAAGGATATTTCTCAACTGATTGGTCCCATCTCTTGCTACCTCAGAAGGGAAAAGTTGATATGCTGAGAGTTGATCGAGAAAGATACATGAAGTATGTGGTAATGGAACTAAATGGTCCCAATGAACCTGTAATGTTTACCAACTCTATCCTTGGGAACTATAGTTTCAATGTTTACGCTACAAAAACCTATTTTGGAGAATTCCATGCAGGAACAGTTGAAGAAACTTTGACATACACACTGTTGGAAGCTTCCCCCATAATCCAACTGATGAACTATCCTGTATTATAGTAGATGATAGGATTAATTTCATAGATAGCAGTTTAACTGATGTAACATTAGAGTCTATATTTTGGACACTCTATTTTGATAGCTCTAACTGCTTTGAAGGTGCAGGTTCTGGGAGCATTCTTATTGACCCGCAAGGGAACCAACATCTAATGGCCAATTGGTTGGAGTTTTCATGCACCAACAATACAACAGAATATGAAGGCTTGCTGCAGGGCCTGAAGAAAGCCATTGATATGAAGGTGAAAAATCTTAAAGTTTTTGGTGACTCACAGATAATCATGGATTAGGTAAGGAAAAGGATACACTACAACTCGCCACACCTGGTGAGGTACCAGCATGGTATGGAGCTTAATTGACAGTTTTGATTTCTTTAATATCACATACATACCTCGAGGGTAAAACCAAGATGCCGATCGGATGGCTAGTATGGCTGCTAAACTTTTGCCTGATTTTAGATTGAAGAAGAATAAATGTTATGTTGGATTGATTTTCAGACCATCCGTGTCTGATAACATCTCAAATTGGGAGGTGTTCAAAGATGATGAGCAAATCCTTGAGTTCTTGCACTGCGAGAAGACATTCAAGAATACAGTCATTGATGAAAAGGAACATGACAGGCTTATGAACGAGAGGGAAGGTGAGGAAAAGGATCACCCCAATGTCATTCCCAAGTTAGTTGTTAAGATGGAGCACTTGTATGACTTGCATGATAAATTCAAGAAGCTGACTAACTGCAAAATGCATAGCTCATCCATGAAGTATGAATCGGTCAACCTGGGAACCAAAGAAGACCCAAAAAATGTCAATTTGGGCTTGGGGTGCTCTCCACAGGAAAAGGCTGCATTTTTCAAGCTATTTAAAGAATACAAGGACGTATTTGCATGGACATATGGAGACTTAAAAAACTTTGATACCAGCGTTATGCAACATGTAATTCCTTTGGAAAAGGAGTTTAGGCCCTACCAACAAAAGCTTCCTAAGATGCATCCAAGCCTAGAACCGTTGGTGAAGAAAGAATTAAACAAAATGCTGGAAGCTAAAATCATCTTTCATGTCAGACACACACGTTGGGTAGCCAATCTCGTGACAGTAAGGTAGAAAAATGGAGACATCAGGCTATGTATTGATTTCAGAAACCTAAATAGAGCATAGCAAAAGGATAACTATCTTGTCCCTTCTATGGAACACATTCTTCAGTGTGTTTCTGGGTCTGAAATGTTGTCCCTGTTAGATGGGTTCTCAGGATATAATCAAGTGCTGGTATCTAATGGGGATCTACTTAACACAACCTTCAACACTAAATGGGGCACCTACACATATCGTAAAATGCCTTTTGGACTTATTAATGCGGGTACCACATTTCAGAGAGCTATGGACATAGCTTTCCAAGGGTTGATTAATAAATTAGTAGTGGTTTACATGGATGACATAACTGTGTATTCATATCATAGAAGGGATCATATTGATCACCTGAAACAGATTTTCGAAAGATGCTGAAGGTATGGAATATCGTTGAATCCCAGGAAGAGCATCTTTTCAGCCACAGAGGGGAAACTATTGGGTCATATCCTCTCTAAAGAAGGGATTTTTATTGATCCTGAAAGAATAGAGACCATCATGAGAATACAACCCCCTGCCAACAAAAGGGAAATGCAATATTTCTTCGGGAAGATCAATTTCATTAAGAAATTTGTCTCAGGTTTCACAGAAATAGTGCACCCCATGTAGTTGATGGTGAAGAAAGACGTTGTATATAAGTGGAGCGATGAAGCCAAGAAAGCATTTCAGTGAATCAACGAAGCCATCACAGAAGCTCCTGCATGGTCAGCCCCAGTTTCGGCAAGTAATTCTTCTTGTACACTTTTTCTTCTGATGTCTCGTATGCCGTAATACTCACTCAAAAAAATGATGAAGGCAACAAAGTCCCTATTTCTTATATGAGCTCTAATCTTCAAGGGGCCGAACTGAACTACCCAGACATGGAGAAACAAGGCTTTGTGGTCTTCAAAGTCGTAAAACACTTCCGCCCTTATTTATTAAAGGTCAGGACTAAAGTAATTGTTCCCCATCTTGTTGTGAGAGCCTTCTTTGTGTAGAAAGAAATGGGTGAACGGAGAGGAAATTGGATAACCGCACTTCAAGAGTTTGACCTCGAGATTAACCCGGCAAAGATAGTTTGAGGGTAGGGACTGTGCAGGCTAGTAGCAGAAGCCTTGGATGATAGATAAGGGGCATCCAGAAAACCAGAAGCGCAGAGCATGCAATATGCACAAATGGAGTTCAAGGAGGAGCCCCTATGGATTAATGAAGCACTGATGTGTGAGTGTCAAATGTCGGAAGCCCTTTTAGATCTTAAGTCATGGTATTACAACATATACTTCTATCTAATACGGGGATCATGTCCTAAACACATGGACGCATCACAAAGGAGAGCACTCAGGTTGAAATCTAATCAGTATCATTTGGCCAATAACACATTATACATAAAAAATTATGATGGAATCTAGTTGATGTTTTTGGAAAAGGATGACGCTGACCATGTCCTGAAGGAAATGAATGACGACCTAGCAGGTGGTCACTATAGCGGAGAGACCACTGCTCACAAAATATTAAGAGCCAGATATTATTGGCCCACAGTGTTCAAAGACTCGCATGCCTACACTCGGAAATGCAAGGTGTGCGAAATCGCCATAGGACAAGAAAGAAAACCAGTTGTTCCCCTCAAGTTCGTTATGATTTGTCGTCCATTCCAGCAATGGGGCCTAGATGTCATAGGCGAGATCATGCCAAATTCTTCACAACAACATAAGTATATACTCACAGTGACTGACTACTTCACCAGATGGACCGAAGCCATCTCGCTTCGAAAGGTAAATGAAGATGAGGTAATATCATTCATTGAGAAATTCATTATCAACAAGTATGGCATCCCTCACACTCTCATATTTGATAATTCTTCTTACTTTTTATCACTGAAACTAACTAAATTTTCTATTGATAAATCATTTCACATAAGGTATGCATCAAACTATTACCCCCCGGGAAATGGAGTTGTAGAGTCCTCAAACAAGAACCTCATACGTATAATCCGTAAGTCTGTCGCAGACAACCAGAGGAACTGGCACAACGCTCTAACAAATGTCGTTTGGGCCAATAGGGTCACCCCAAAAGTGGCCTTAGGAAACTCCTCATACTTCCTCATCTATGGACAGGAAGCCATCCTGCCTACCAACGTTACCCTTCCCTCTTTACAGCTCTCCCAAGCTTCAAGAGGAACCCCCTCTGCCTTACTTCAAGAGAGGATCAACCAACTGATGAGGTTGGAGGAATTGAGCGATAAAGCTAGAAATAAATTCAGGAATCACCAAATGATTCTAAAAACATGGTTTGATCATCATCTGGAAGGGGATAAAGACTTCCAAGTAGGAGAGCTAGTCCTGAAATGGGACAATTTGAGTGAGCCAAAAGGTAAACACACGAAATTCCAACACTAATGGTTGGGCCCATTCCAAGTTGTGGAAAAAATTGGTCAAGGAAGTTACAGATTGAAAACTTTACAAGGAGAAACTAAAAAACTCCCTGTTAATGGCCAGCATCTCAAAAGATACGCCCAGTAGCCACCACATGGTGGTTACCTCTTGAGTAGGGTAGGATTCATTTTATTTATGTTGTTAGTTTAGTTACATTTCCGTCTTTTCCATTCTTGTTTTTTTGCAAAGTTCATTTTCCTTCTGTTTTGAATTACAATCCTTTTCAACCAACTGATTTCGGTCCTCCAGTCTTGTTTTACCTTTTTCAAATTGCCCTCATTCTCCACCTTTAGCTTTTGCATCCATCATTAACCTGTTGATAAGTCTACTGATCCTGAATCCATCATTACCTTGCAAACCATACCAATTTTCAATGAGCCCATGAGAACTGGAAAATCAGTGGTGGAACTCAAACCGAAGCCACTCATTGGCATCTGTTGGGAACTAGGTGAGATCTGTTGATAACTTGGATATCTGGAGCATGTAGGGGCATCTTTATAAAACAAAAAATGTGTAACAAATCCCGCTCAGACCTAGCCTACACTTGCATGTAAAGTTTACAGTCATTCTCCATTGGTCCCATCCACCATACTAAATTGTCCAATACATATTATCTACAAGTAAACCTCCTTTCATGGGCTAAGCTCACTATCATATACCCTATGGCAAATCCAATTGTGCTCTAGTCCTTGTGCCTGAAACTAGAAGGACTTATTTAAAAGAAAATGAGATGTCAAGTCCTTGTACCAATATGGAAGGACAGGTTGTTTGGGAAGCCGGTTAGAGTAGGGATTTTTGCTAGGCTCAAAGTACCGGTTGACACAACAAGCCCAACCTTGCTTAAGTGGTTTAAAAATATGGCAAGATCCATGACTACACCCCATTCAATCATATGAAAATATAGCACTGAAATTCTAATATAAAGTGCAAATAAACATATCTACATCAAGTTTGATGAACAATAAAGAGCTAAGGTACACACCTGAATAGGTATCGAAAGACCAGTGATGGCCCCAAAAGGATTTTTGAAAGTGGGAAACAGGTAAAGGAAGGTCAATAAACACCATAACAGTGCCATTGGAGAATGTCTATCAAAACCCTATCAGTAAGTAGAAACTATTTGTCTCTATCCCACCTGAAGCAATTAATGTTGAAGTGGAACACATTCTTGTCCATCTATACAGTTTTCATTTCAAGTTTATCTTAATAGTCTGATGTTCTATTGATCCAAGGTTTATTTGGAAACAGAGATAACTGGTTCGCTCAACGGTTCGCCATTTGTTGTGGCCACAACCACGACCCTATCAAAACTTTCCTTGGTAGCAATTTTGAATGGGTCCCCTAGAAGTTGATCTTGCATCTCTCTGAATGATCTGTTTTATCCAAGGGCTTTTAACTCTCTGGGGAGTCAAATCTTCAATTCATAAATAGTTAAGGCCCCCTTAATAAATCCCTCACATGATTTATCTATGACATTTCTAAGCCCTTCATTCATATGCTCATCGAGACTTATTTAACCCACAAAACCTTCTATCGCATAATTATTCCCATCATAACTCTTTATATCGGAAACACTTCACAAAACATGCATAAATCCCCTTTTTTGGCCTATTGCAATCAACACTGCGCACTGCTCTCTTCCAGACCCGATCGCATTATCAACCCAAATTTATATATTTTGGGTCTAGAGGCATATTGCATATCAATATCGAGGGGGTACAGGGCTTATATAAAAGGCACGCCAGTATACTCCGGACCTGATGGCATTATTAACCATATTTTATATATATCGGGTCCGAAGCTATATTTCATATCACTGTCAGCCAGGTCCAACGTTTATATATATATATCTATATATATATATAATATATATATATATATATATATATATATATATATATATATTAATATATATATATATTATATATATATATAGCGCCACTGTTTACCAAACTCGATGGCTTTATTAAACATGATATATATGTTTCGGGTCCAAAACCCCATCGCTTATCACAATCGGTAGGGTCCGAGACCTATATATAAGGCACATCGCTATCACTAAGACCCGCCGAAGATTATAGATCTAGGCATATAATATTTCAAGTCCGACCTAAAGGCTAGACACGGGTTTTCCCGTATATTCTTGTGTTCTTCGAAAAACATTGAAGTCAGGGTTTTTTTCAAAGGGAAGACTTATGTTGCGGACTCGAAAGCACTGCTAACCACAGCTCATATGCATATCGGGTCTTCCTCCCCATCGCACATCGCAATTGGCATAGTTCATAATTTACACACTAAGCGATTTGCGATACGGCAGATCCGCCAATAATTATAGGCCCAGGTATATAATATTTCAAGTTTGGTTGTATGCCCAGACGTGGGTTTTCCCATACATTCCTGTGTTTCTAAAAAAAGTATTAAGGTTCGATATTTAAAGGGAAAGCCTGTTAAGGCATTGCAATGTGATATGGCAGACCCGATGGGAACTATAGGCCCGGGTGCATAAATTTTGAAGTCTGGTTGTATGGCCGAATGCGGGTTTTCCCGCATATTCCTTTGTTTTCGACAAAACATTGTGGTTGCAATTTTTAATGGAAAATCCCATATGGCAGACCCGAGAGGGTATAGGTTCCAGTCTATAATATTTCAAGTCTGGATTTCAAATCCGGTTATGTGTTATGCCATGATTTTCAATGTAAATCGGATTCGCACTCACGGGACTTAATCGATACATAATTAAAAAAATAGGGGCCGATTCTTTCACATTTATGTTATAAGCATTTAATGAAGGAAAGATTTGTGTTTTGTAAGCAAGTTTTCCATATTTCTCACAATCATAACTGATATGAATCATTTATGCAGGCAAATTCGAGTAGACCGAGCGATAGATAAATGGAAGCTATATCAAGATGACACCTCTGCACCACCAGTGTCAATATTGCAAAAGCACACTCTGCAAAAGGGAATACGGGCTAGCATAGTGCATAATGAAGGCACTCTTTGTGTTCAGTAGAAGAAATCATGACAACACTGATCCATCAAGATGTCATTACTTCCCAAACACACATTCAATCATGCCAAATGTGGGATGATCAGTGCAGTGTTTTTAGTTTCCTTCAGGAAATAATAAGGGATAACGTCCATTGTATACAGGTGTAAAGAGATGACACGCATTCATTCTCTTTCAACCAACATCTATATATCCCTCAGGAAACGAAGCACTAGAGTGATAGGAAATGCCCTCTACATGTCAACAATGACACCGATTGTTCTACATATGTGTGTTATGATCTATATATTCAAGAGAACAATGGGAAGGCGAAAGGATGAAGGGAAGACGGAGAGTCATTTCCATGTGCATAAGTATTACCTCCGGATAGGAGATTGGGGCTTTTTGTTTGGTAGAAAACAACTTTGATTTATTATGAATAAAGGAGATTGTTTTGGTTGAATGAGGAGCCTTTTGTTTCAGATTTAAGATCCTTTTCTTTCATGTGTTTTGAGACAGGGTGTTGTTGCTAGCATAAATGCAAATGTGTTTTGTTTTTGTGCATATTGATAACAATACAGCTTATAATTAGCCTTGTTTGTCTGAATGTAATTCTTCATCATAGTTAATTCATAAGCAGCCCCTGATTTGAAACTATGTTGGACATCAATTGCAAGCTTTTCTTCCATAAAATGGAATGTGTATTCCTGTATGAATGATTGGATTGCAATTAAGAATTAATGCAGCCTTGTTCTTATGTGAACCAGTAATTAATTCATTTATACTTGGAATCAATATATGATGTTTAACCTCTCTTTTGTCATGCTCCTGCAGGATAGATTAGGATAGTTAGGACATAGACTAGAGTATTTAGAAGAAGTGTAGATAGGATTCAATACATAGAGGTTAGTTGTTTTATTTTGTTAATGTAATTGAAGTCTTCTTCCTAGAAGCAATCTTTCAACTCATTTAACAGTTTACGGGGTCCCTTAAAACCCATTGGAACTAGCCATTCCAAACGAAAGCAGGTCTAATTAAGGCTTGCGATCGAGTTAGTTCCCCTTGTTGGTATAGCGAAAATTCACCATGTCAAGAGTTAGTTATAAAAAAAATAGGAATAGGTCACTTAGATAGTGGATCGAATTTGGCCTAGGTGGAAATTTGATGTAAAGAGATATTTTCTCTATAAATAGGCATCTTTTCGACTTTGTCAAGGGTTGATGGATAATGTGAAGAATTGACCTTATGTAATATTTTGATCCTATTAAGAGAAAAATTGCAACAACTCTGTTTTTGTACCTGAGATTCATGTCATGGCTTTCATCTGTTCTTACCATGTTGTTCTATGTTTTACAGAGTGCCTTGATTACTTGGAAATCTTGTCAAACTATTCCAATTTCCTTCATTTACTATGTATGGCTGTGGATGTTAATTTGATATCATTTTTAAAGCTATAGGTGCCCTAGCTTCCATTAAACACTGTTGTTGGCCATAATTTGTTTTAATTGGAATCCATATCCAATGGTGGCATTCATCACAATTTTCTTCACCTGCAAAACCACAAAAAAAAAATCAGAGTTAGTCACCTATAGCTAGAGTTGTTTCAAGTGAATTTGATTTTGAGAGAGCCCTCTCAGATTGGAAGGGCTAACTTCCAGTGAAAATTTGGTTTGAAATAGTTATGTTGGGTTGAAGGTTGACACATCCCAACCTTTTTTACCCCGCGATAACATTTTTGTGCGTATTTCGAGAGTCGAGAAGCTCCATTTCCTGGATTTTTCTTTGAGTCTCTTCATTTTGATTCTTGAGGGTAAAAAGAAATCAAAGTTTTCTAAAGGTTGTGATATTACCCTGGTGACTCCAATCTCAAAAGATACAGAAGATCAAAGCTTCATGGTCACTCCATTGCTCAAAGCCCAGTAGCTTGAAGAAGTTCCAAGATGAGTTCTACTGCAAGAAGAAATGGCATGTATGCTCCTATGGATCGATCTCATATCTATGGTTTTCCAAATACTATGCCTTGTGTTGATTGGTCAACCCATCTTCCTATGTTCAAAGATGAAAATAAAGGTGATTCTAGTCTACATTTGGTTAAATTACATATACATGTATGTACATCGAGGGTTGAGTTTCTTGAGGATTGACTCATGAAAATATTTAAGGCTACCTTAGAAGACAAAACTAGAGTATGGTAAGAAGGGTTGCAATCAAGAAGCTTGTGTTCTCTTAAAGATTTCCATAGAATATTTTTTTGACATTATGGGAAGTCTCATCCTTCATCACCATTGTTTCAAAACTGTTGTAATTTTTGGAAAGGTTTCATTCAATATCTCAAAAGTATTAATGATGATGTAGAATGTATGGATGATGATGAGATATTAGAGGAACTTTATCAATTTTCTTCACGAGCTAGTTGTCATGATGATCAAGAATTTTTCCAACAAGCAAATGTCTCTTCTTTAGTTGAAGATGAAATGGATCCGCAATTTGATAGTCAAGTCATACTACATGAAATCCATGAGGATTTACAGCGTTGTCAATCTATATGTAGTCAAAGGTATGAGCCAAATCATTCAAATTGTTTTTCATCCCATTCCTTTCTGAGATTTTATGTCAAGAAGAAACTCCTCAAGACCAGGTTATTGAAAATACATGCATGAAAATTCTAAACAGTGAGGTAACATATGATCAAAATTGTCTACCTAGACAATAATTCTTTTCTGTTGAAAATCATAATCCGTTAGTGTTCAGAATCAAGATGATAATCCTCAAGAAAAATTTCCAAAGGTCAAACCATAATTGTTTGAGAAGCAAAAGATTAGTTTTGATGCACACAATATCGATGTCATGTTTGAAGATGTTCAAGAATGTATGTATCTTTTTGTTGACCTACATGGAAGGGAAGAAAAATCTATTTTTTCCTTTATATTTGAAGATGTTCTTGGAATTGAAGACATAGGACATCAAAAGCCATCAGTTATGAATGAATTTAGCCCTCATGGTCTTACATATCAAGAAGAGGTGATTTTTCATGATTATCAAGATCGTTTGGTAAGTCTATTCCAGTCATCAGTGAAGGTAGAGTTTCTTTCATTTATAAGCTCAGGTGATGGATTTCATTCTTATTCTAAGTTTTCAATAGATGGTCCACTTAAATATAGTCAAGAAGCCCAGGTGTTGGATCAGTTCTTTGACTGATTATACTAGTGGAGCTTTCATATTGCTTGAATTAAGGAGTTGTATTTTCAGTTGTGAGATTAGGATTGGTATGTACATAAATAAGCTTGTTGGGAAAGCATCTCTTTCAGCATTTAGTTTGAAGATTGTAGTTTCAAGTTTGAGTTTATACAATGTTTTTGCTTCAAGAGCATGTCAAGGGTCGAATGCAGGCTGAAGAATATGACAAGGCGTTGGGAACAACCTAATGAATAGGCACGTAGTCTACGGGACTGAAGCTATGTTTCCAGGCTCCCTTGGAGTTTGAGTAATGAAATTGTTAAAAGGATTGGAGGAAGAACCAAATACAGTTAAATAGGGTCATCATAAAGGGGGAAAGGTCATGATTCCATTTGTATACAGTTCATCGTTCCATAATTGAGTCATTTGACAGTTTTACAAACTTTCACAGCAACTCCCCATACTGAAGCTGAGAATTTGCTAAGAAATTGTTGTAGCCTTCCATGGAGGTTAAGATTGGTCTAAAACTCATCAAAGGAAGTTCTAAAGACATATTTTTAGCTTAAAAACATCAAATAAGGCCTCATAAGTTGTAAACAAAGAAAATAGGTAGATGAAGGGTTTTTTTTTAAGTTGCTACCAAAGTTTGCTACAAAACTATAGAAGACTTTTTTTTTTGCTACGAAACTATAAAAACTCCGTTTTTCTGCCTTTTTGAAGTTTTTGAACATTAAACATCCAAGTTCCAGATGGATTACAGATCATGAAGGGTGTCCACTTCAACATGAAAAACACCTATATTTCAGAATGTCAAGTCAGCACATAGCCACATCAGCATAATAGCCAGCTCATTAAAGAGGATAGTCATCAAAAATAAATCTAATCATAATCAACAGGTCAAAGGTGTAATGACACTCCAGCAAACTCAGAAGCAGTTGGGCTCGGTGATCTTCATCAACAGAAAGTGGTTAGAATCTTAAAAGCTAGTAGAGTCCTAGTTGAATACCAACCATATAAAATAGAAAAATCCTATGAGGACTCTGTCAGTTAGAAGAAAAATAGGAATAGGTCACTTAGATAGTGGATCGAATTTAGCCTAGGTGGCAATTTGATGTAAAGAGATATTTTCTCTATAAATAGGTAGCTTTTCGACTTTGTCAAGGGTTGATGGATAATGTGAAGAATTGACCTTATGTAATATTTTGATCTCATTAACATAAAATTTGCAACATCTTTGTTTTTGTACCAGAGATTCATGTCATGGCTTTCATGTGTTCTTACCATGTTGTTATATGTTTTACAGAGTACCTTGATTACTTGGAAATCTTTTCAAACTATTCCAATTTCCTTCATTTACTATGTATGACCGTGGATGTTAATTTGATATCCGTTTTAAAGCTATAGATGCATCATCTTCCATTAAACATTGTTGTTGGCCATTATTTGTTTTAATTTGGCTCCATGCTCAATGGTAGCAGTCATCACATTTTTCTTCATCTGTAAAGCCACAAAAAAAAAAAGAAATCAGACTTAGCCATCTGTAGTTTGAGTTGTTTCAAGTGAATTTGATAAACATTTGAGAGAACCCTCTTAGATTGGAAGGGATAACTTCCAGTCAAAAGTTGATTTGAAATAGTTATGATGGGTTGAAGGTTGACACAACCCAACCCTTTCTAGCCTAGTAATAACACTCGGGATGCAACGATAGAAAACAATGACAACTCCTACGTTTAATGTTGCCATAACATGTCTCTAGACTAGACATCCATGTGTTTGCATTAATGTTAAAAAATTTCCTTAGGTTGATTGAGTAAATTTTAAGTTGATCTTGAATTAAGTTTCAATTTTATGGTTCACCACGAATTCACCTGAATTCCCTAAAATGCAAATCTAGAATGAGGAAATGGAATATTTCTCTTCAATGAAAATCTAGTGAAAGAAGGGAAGATATAAACAATATGCAACATAAAAAAATGCAGTGAACAAGATGCTTAATGCAATTCCCTTTTCATGCAGTTGTTCCTAAATAAATATAGATGCAAAAACACTAAATTCCAATGTAATATTTTTTCTTTTCACCACACTTAAGTTTTGAAAATGGGGAAAACTAAGATGTAAAGTCTAATCACTGATTCAAATGCAGTTTTCAAAAAGAGGATTAGAACAACAATTCATCTAAGCGATCAATAATCAAACAAAACAAGTTTTCAAGCAACCTAATGATAAGAACGAAGAAAAATCGAAACCAATTCTTACCAAAGGAAATAAAAGACAAATGAAAACCAAATGGAGGCTTTAGAGAGACCACAAGACACTCAAGACTCAGGGAAGGTCAACTGAGCAAACAAAAAATAAATTGTGCAAAAAAATGGATCAACACAGTTGCATAAGAGGCACCAGTGCTTTGCAACGCAGGCATAGAGAGGGACCAGGTGGGGTGCAATGCTCTGTCAGTAGACCGGAGGGTGTGTTGGTCCTAGGAAAGAGGATCCCGATACAAAAAATCTAAATGAGTCTCAATGCAATCACTTCCTAGGTCTATTCTTGACTAGTTAAAGCAGTAAAAGGTCTATGAAAGAGGTAAAGAAAACACAATGGAAAAAGAAACCACCAAGGGAATACATCATTCCCTATTATGGTTGCCAATTTGTTGTGTGGGAGTTATGATTGTGGACAAAATATCTCCCCTAGGTCTGGTGGCTAACCTAGAACAACAAAATGACAAAGGATCTAATGTTTTCCTTAAAGTAAATAGATGAGGGGATGAAACCTACTTGGAATCTGTTGTATATTTGGCTCCTACTTTGGCTTGAATGCTCCAATCTTATCTCCAACTGCCAAAATTAGAACCTACAAAACCATCAACACAAGCCAAGAAACTACGAGATTTATGTAGCATCATCTATCTACTTCATTCAAGAGATCAACATGGCATTGAAATATATGAAATAATGACATCATTTATAGGAAAACAACATAACTCTTGTATTAATATAAATGGATGGGAGTTCTTATCCTTTTACCAATCTTGGGATTGAGATCCACTCTTGATGGAAGGATGAGATTTAAGGATAAGGGATGAAAACTCCAACGTAGGATAGGATAGGATTCCAAAGTTTTATCTGAGTTAAATTGTTACAATAGGTCTTGGAAGCTTTCGGAAATGGAGGCTTTGGTATTCTATTTCTTTTTCCTCAATTTCTAGAACCAACACAGGTGCAAAGGGGAGAAACTTGTAGGTGATAAAAGCATGCCACAGTGGAGAAACCTGTAGGTGAACTCAATCCAGCAATAGGCTAGGGAGTGTTGGTCCTAAACCTAGCTTAGATGATGTAGTTTAGGGAAGAAACTTCGGGGAATGAGAAAGTCAGGCATAGGTTTTTGTGCAATGATGATCTAAAGGGGGAATAGGATGTTGATTGATCTCATTAGGAGATTGATTGGTTAGATTTGAAAAATTAGCCTTAACACACCCTTTATTACTTTTTAAAACACTAATACATCTACCCTTTGATATTTATTTGGGATTATGATGGTAATAATTTATACACGCCACTTCTTTTTATATAAACCAATATCCCTTGTTCTAAGGATACTCCCTCATTTTCTAGTGCATTTGCTTTTGATTTTAGGTGCCTCTTGACATGATAGAACTCGAGTGTCTCAAATTTTTCTATATGTAATCTTATTCATTGTGAAATTGAGGATTGAACCTAATTAGGATTACCTTTGAGCTTAAACACATGTTGAATGACTATCATAGAGTCTCCAAACACCATTATCCATCGAATTCTCCTTGAGATAGAACTACCAAATCCCCATGCATATGATATCTTTATTTCTTCATCGAGACGATAGATAAACCCTCCCACTCCTCCCTACCCCATTTCTAAGTATTTTATGTAGAGAAAGAAACAAATATTATTTCTAAGTAATATATGGAGAGAAAAGAATAGAAGATTTGTTTCTAGGTAAATCATGCAAATTGTAATGAAAAACTTGACCAGGTGACTTGTACAATAGGAAACTAAAAAATTTAGACAAATATAAACGAATAATTTTACACATATAAATAACAATGTAAACTTTGAAACGGGAACTATAAATTCAAAACGGGAACTTTGGCCCAAAAACCCCAAAAAAACATCAAAAACAGTGCTAAAAACGAAAAGTGTGTATACTGGAATGATGTTTTTTTTTAGGTGCCAATTTTGAACATGTTTTAAAAATGGCGGTGACTACGAAATTTACTACGAAATTTTCGTGCAAAATATAGCTTCAAAACGAAAGTGATGCTACTGGAATAACGTTTTTTTTAGGGTCAATTTTCAAACTTTTTAAAAAATGCTAATAAAACCAATTCTTTTATGTCTCAAACAAAGTTAATTTTTAAGGAAAAAACACATTAATGCTTCTGGTAGAATATCATTTTTCTTTCCTAAGTATAAATTTAACATGTTTTCAACCACACCATGCTAGATACAAAAGAAATTGAAA
>APFE030544633.1:0-44579 GCA_000404065.3 Pinus taeda | reverse complement strand
GATTGGTGGTTTCATGGGATGGTTACACTAGGGCACTCCACAGTGACGACATATGCCGAGTTTACCAGGAGACTGATGGAGCGATTTGATCGGAGGGATCCAGAGCAGCATTTTGTTGAGCTAACGAGGCTCAAGTAGACAAGGAGCCCAAAGACCTACATTGCAGATTTCTTGAGGGTCTCCGTGATGGTGCCAGACCTATCCATGGCCCGGAGGGTCTATATGTATGTTGAGGGGTTAGCAGAGCCACTTCAAGGTTTAGTCTGATCCACTAAACCAGCCGCACTCCAGGATGCTATCAGCAGGACCTGAGACTTACAAGATGTCTTACCCAGGACCCGGACTCCTTACCCCCAGAGATAGATTTTTCAGTCTAAGGGGAAGGATGTGAGGATTCCTCCTCCAAAGGGGAATCTAGGATGAGTATAGCTTGACGATGATGCCAGGAAGGAGCTGAAGAAGAAGCGATTGTGCTTCACCTATCATGAGCCATGGGCACCTGGACATAGATGTGCTGCTGGCAAAGCACATTTTATTGAGGTCTTCTCCAAGAGCAGCAGAGAAGAGGATGACGAGGAGGATGTGGAGGCAGGAGATATCCATGCCATATAAGGACCTATGCCACCTCCACCACCAGCAGCAGGTGGTGCATATTTTGCACCCAACGGAGGGGCCCTTGCAGTGTTGCGAGGAGTTCCCAAGTATCGACGCTACACGTATGAGGGACAATACGTGGCCAGCGCGTATCAATTTTGGTTGACAATGGGGCCACCCACAACTTCATCAATGCACAGATGGTTGAGCGGAGAGGTATATAGACAAATAGCTTCGATGGGTTTTTATTTTTGGTTCCAGGAGATCAGATTATGATGTGTGCTCGTTATGTTCCAGAGCTATTAGTGATAATGGGCACTTACACATTGACTGACCACTTTTTCATGGTAGATATTCCGAACACCAACATGATACTGGGTGTTCAGTGGCTCATCACTCTAGGAAAGGTCACGACAGATTGGAAGACCCTGGAGATAGAGTGGGATGATGAGAAGACAGGGGGGCATGAGAAGATATGGGGACAACACACATATCCGCCTCAGACTGTTTCGGCTCATCAGATGGAGGCAGTCTTCTGAAAGGGAGACATAGAGTGGGCAGTAGAGCTATGTGCATTAGAGGCAGGGACTACAGGGCGAACGGTACATCTAGAGATGTAGTCCATCCTTGACCGATATGCCATAGTGTTTAGGGAGATTCCGCCAGGAAAGCCATCGGACCAGGGGTTTGAGCAAACTATCAAGCTTGAGCAGGGCATCCAAGCAGTGATCACCACCCCCTATAGGCACCCCAAGGCCTATCGAGATAAGATTAAGCGGGCTATCTAGGAGTTGCTGGCTCTTGGGCACATTCAACCGAGCACGAGTCCTTTTGCTTCTTCTATGGTGTTGGTGAAGAAGAAGGATGGTACATTGAGGATGTGCATTGACTACAGGGTGAGGACTGATCACAATAGCCTCAAGTTCTTTTTGGAGCAAAAGTAGTTACAGGAGAGGCAGCAGAAGTGGATCAGTAAGATCCAAGCATATGACTTTGACATTGAGTATGTCAAGGGTAAGAACAACATGGTGGCAGATGCCCTTTCACGTAGACCAACCATGTTGTCTCTTATGAGCTTGGATACAGATTGGAGGGCTCAACTCTCAGTAGAGTACTCGAAGGACAGGTTTGCATGTGAGGTTCTGGATGGGCAGGTGGTAGATGACAAGTACAGGGTGGTCGATGAGATCATCTATTACACGGACCAAATCTTCTTGACTGAGGGGTCTCAACTCAAGAAGAAGATACTCCAGGCATCACATGATTCACCTTTGGCGGGACATCAGGGGTTTACCAGAACCTACAGGGCCATTAGAGGGAGGTTCTCAGGGAAGGGCCTCAAGGAGGATGTACTCCAGCACATCCAGAAGTGCGATGTTTGCCAGAGGAACAAGGGAGAGATGAGCCATCCTGCGGGTTTATTGCAGCCTCTTCCAAGGAGAGGTAGCAGCGGAGCAGGATGGTCCGGGAATTATTGGTGAGGTGGAAGAATTTGCCGAATGAGGATTCCACTTAGGAGAGTGAGCAGATCTTACAACATCCATCACTTCAGTTGCTTGAGGACAAGCAACATTTTGCCGGGGGAGACTGCAATATTCCTAATTAGCCATGGCTAATTGGAATATTCGATTTTGTTCGATTTTTGCCTTCTATAGTTATTTGTAAATAAAAAGTGAGGAAGGCGGACATAACTCACTTTTAGAATAAAAATTCACTTCCTAGTAGCACAATGTTGTGACTTAAAGGGGAGCCAACAGGGCCAAAAGGGGACACAAAAATGGAGCCCACACAAACACATGGAGGAACTGCGCAGGAGGAAAGGAACACGTGGCAAGAGAGGAACCACACAGGAGGAGGTGAGCCTTGGGATTGAGAGAGGCAAAGGCTATAAAGGAGAAAGAAGCCCCCTCATTTTGATCATTCTGGTTAGGAGCATTTGTGATAGTCATTTCGACATAGAGCATGCTGGCTGTTTAACTAGTCTGCAGCACTGTTTAGTGCATTGAGTGTCTCCGTTCAGAGATCTCACCATTAGCCCTGGGGGACTTCAAGTGCCTGCTCCGGCAAGGTATTTCCATTGGCATTCCAGTAGTAGTTTCATTAGCATTTCAGCAGTAGTTTCATCAGCATTTCATCAGCAGTTTCATCAGCGTCTTTGAGGAACTGCGCAGAACCCCAAGGGGGTGATTTTTGGGGGTCGGCCATTTCAGAAAAGCTTCCTGGGTTTTTCTAGGTTTTTTTAGTAGAGTCTGATTCCATAGTTTTAGCCTTTTCTAAGGAGGGGAGCAGCCCCAAATCCTCATTCGATTTCCACTAGCAACAGTAGCATAGCAGTTTTCCAGCAGCTGGGACGCACATCAGTGTGAGGCCATTCCAAGAAATCTTTTTGGGTTTTTCTGGGTTTTTTTAGTAGAACCCGAATCCAAAGTTTCAGCTTTTTCTCAGGAGGGGAGAAACCCCAAATCATCATTTGTTTTCTAACAGAAGTAGCATCCATGCAAAGAGGACATTCTTGTCATTCTAAGAGTATTTCTTCACTTGTCTTGTGCAAGTTGAGGTGTCATCTGTCTAATCACCTCTTGTACTCATTTATTGCTCAGTATAATAAAATGGCTTAGCATTTCTCGCTACATTTCTTGTGTATCTGCTTATATTCCCAGTTTACATTATTATATGCTATTCCACTGTTATTTTATCACTTATTGGTTATTATATCATTTTCACATATTTGGTTGGAGTTTTTGCTGGGGTTTGAGGAATATTCTGGGTTAGGGATATTACACCACTTTCTTGAGGCATGATACATGGAAGACTGGATGGATTTTTGAAGTTGGTGGTAAGGCCATCTTGTTGGTTACTACTCCAATGCACTGAAGTATTTGATAAGGTCCATATAATTTTGGAGCTAATTTCTAGTATGTCTTTTCTTTGAGCAATGTTTGCTTATATGGTTGCATCTGTAGGAATACCTTATACCCTTCTTGAAATGTGTCCTTTGAACGATGTTGGTCTTCCTGTTGCTTCATTTGATTTTGAGCTTGACGGAGATTATCTTTGAGACGAGTTAGCATGGTTGCACGGTTCTATAGGATTTGATTAATTGATTGCACCTTAGAGCATCCAGGGATATAAGAAATAGGTGAAGGTGGGAGTTGTCCATACACTGCTTCATATGGAGTCATCTTCGTGGCTTCATGATAGTTAGTATTATACCACCATTCAGCTAAAGGTAGCCATTGTACCCATTGATGCTGCTTTTCTAAAGTGAAGCACCTTAGTTATGTCTCCAAAAATTTGTTGACTGCTTCAGTTTGACCATCAATTTGGGGATGATAGGAAGTACTTAGTTGGAGTTGGGTTCCTTGTAGCTTGAAAATTTCTTGCCAAAAGTTACTGGTGAAAGTCAGGTCACAATCAGACACAATGGAAGTGGGCATGCCATGCAGTTTGAAGATCTAGTCCATGAAATCTTGAGCCACCAAAGTGGTGGTAAATGGGTGGGGTAGAGCACAAAAATGATCATGTTTAGAAAGTCTTCCCACAACCACCATGATGAGTGATTTGTTGCCTGACTTTGGGAGACCAGTGATGAAATCCATAGCAACATCCATCCAGACGAAGGCAGGGATTGGCAATAGTTGTAAGGTTCCTGGTAAGTTGACTGTTTCTCCTTTGTGGCAATGACACACATCACATTAAGCTACAAAAGTAAGAATGCCAGTTTTCATGCCCGTCCAATAGAAAGAACGATGAGTGCGAGCATAAGTCTTCTCAAAGCTTGCATGGCCTGCAGTGGGAGATGAGTGCAACTATGCCAAAATGCACATTTTAAGGGTGGATGTCAATGATATAACTACTCGATCCTTGTAGTGAAGAATATCATCCTTCCAAGAGTAGCCAACTGAGGAATTAGGATCTTCTCTCAAGTTATTAATTAGTTTGGAGAGAGAGGGGTTTGAAAACCATTCCAAGCGAGCTTCTTCAATCCAATATGGTATGGGAAGAGAGATTGATAGCAAGGTTTTTCTCATTGTCGTCAGTGGGAAGAGAGATTGATTAGGGTTTTTCTCATAATCATATCCCAAGATTTTTTCTAGCCACTTATTTTTCTGTGGCAAGGATAGACGTTGCTCCAAAAAATATTTGAGGCTTTGATGATCTGTGTAGATTTGGAAATGCCACCCCAATAAGTATGGTCACCAGGTATCTACTACATATAAGATGGCCATCATCTCTTTCTCATAGGTAGATTGTCCCAGATGTTTCCCACTCAGTTGTTGGCTGGTGAAAGCCAAGGGTCGACCTTCCTGCATTAAGACAACACCAATACCAGTACCTGAAGCACTACATTCAATGACAAAAGATTTGGTGAAGTTGGGTAGTGCCAATACTGGAGTGGAACACGTGGCCTATTTGAGAGCCATAAATGCATGTTCTGCTGCATCAGTCCAGAGGAATGAATTTTTCTTGAGAATTCTAGTGAGGGGTCTAGCAATGGGACTATAATTGTGGATAAATTTGTGATAGTAGCCGGTGAGACACAAGAATCCCCTCAAACTCTTCAAGGTTTTTGGTTGGGTCCAATATTACATTGCCTGTATCTTTTTGGTATCAACCCTGACAGCTTCGTGACCCACAATGTGTCCCAAATACTCGACTTATTCCATGCCAAAAGAGAAATTGGACAATTTGATAAATAATTTGTGATTTCGGAGCAGTTGCAAGATCAGGTCTACACGTTGAAGATGTTTTTCCCAGGTTAGGCTATAGATGAGAATGTCATCAAAGAAAATGAGGACAATTTTTTGGAGATATGGTTTCAGCAGGTGATTCATGAGGCTTTGAAAAGTGGATGAGGCATTATAGAGGCCAAATGGCATTACCAAAAATACATAATGGCCTTCATGAGTTTGGAAAGCAGTCTTAGGAATGTCTACTTCTTTCATGCATATTTGGTGATAGCTAGAGTGAAGATCTAGCTTAGTAAAGAATTGAGCACCATGTAGTTCATCAAGGAGATTATCAACAACTGGGATATGGAATTTGTCTTTGACAATGAGCTTGTTGAGGGCTCGAAAGTCTGGACAGATGCGCCATTCCCCATCTTTCTTGAGCACCATGACCACTAGTGATGAATAAGGACTAATGCTAGGACGAATAACACCGACTTCAAGGAGTTCCTTGATGATTTTTTTCAATCTCATTCCTTTGGGTGAAAGGATATCGTTACAGGCACACATTTGGCGGTTGTGTCCCTGGGACCAAAGTGATGCTCTGATCGTGTTCCCCTCTAGAGGGTGGAAGCTATTTAGGTTTTTCAAATACCTGCTAGTGGCGGTTTAAGACCTATTGCATCTCATAATGAATATGAAGAGTAGTGGGTTCTATGGCCTGGATGGCATTAAATTGGTCAATAACTCCATGATGGCCCTTTTTCAACAACTTTTCCATTTGATGCGAGTTGATGATAGAAGGAGTACCTGCCTGGAATCCACAGAGTGTATGCATGTGATCATTTTGCTTAAAGCTCATATATAACTCCTAGAAACCCATTGTGATTGGGCCAAGTGTGCGAAGCAATTTAGCACCCAAGACAATGTCATAACCACCCATGTTAATTGCAAAAATGTGGGTCTTTAGGTGGTAGTCTCCCATCTGAAGTTTAATATTTTCGTAGTGGCCTTCACATTTAATTGTCCCCCCTTCAACAATAAGGACTTGGAAATTAGAGAATTCCCTTACAAAATAATGAAAAACTTTGGAAACTCACTGATGGATAAAGTTATGAGTGCTGCTACTATCAATCAATACTACTACAGGGTGATGTTTAATAAAGCCTCTGATTTTGAGAGTTTGGGGTGCAGAAATGCCAGCCAAAGCATGTAGCGAGATAACTAGTTCCTCTGGCGTAGCTGTGAGCTCATTGTCCTGTTGGGTTTCCTCAACTTTTTCCTCTAGTCCCCCAAGGGGTGGGGCTTCCTTCGATGAGCTATGATCAATAACATCAATTTGAAAGAATTTTGGTTCCTTGCATTTATGCCCTAGGGAGTATTTTTCATCGTAGTAGTAACACAATCCTTGTTTTATTCTTTCAACCATTTTTGTTGGGGACGCCTTTTGAATGATAAGTGTTTGAGTAGGGCCCTGATCCTGGGTGGGGTGTCCCTTGGCTATGAAATTTGGATGAGTTGATTAGGTAGCTAAAGCGCGTTCCACTTCGACAACCTTTATGCAAGCATCTATCCATGTAGGTTGGTGGTGCATCTAGACATGTGCTTGGATGGCTTCTTTCAAACCACATATAAAACATTCCAAGTAGAATTCATCTCCTAGACCTTTTGTTCGCATGGCCAATGTCTCAAAGGCTACAATCTAGTCTTTTACTGTGCCTATCTGTCAGAGCTTAGTAAGACGACCCAAATAATTTGATTCTCTATCAAAGTGATCACAAAGGGATTTTGATAACACCTGCCAAATTATGTTCTCAAGATAGCATTTATGATGCCACTGCCACCATTGTCGTCTCTCTTGGTTCAAGTAAAGGGCTCCCACATGTAGTTTAGTTGGATCATCACGGATATCATTTAGAATGAATTATTGTTCCATTTGTGCTACCCATAGTGACGAATTAGAGCCATCAAATTTATACACATCCAGCTTGGGTGGCCGAGGGTGGGAATGTTGATGATTTACATGGAAGTGAATATGATGGCTAGATTCTCCTTCAAGGTGTTCATCAATACCATGTGCCTCCGGATGAAACGCCGACGTGCTCATATTGAATTATGCAATGAATTGTGTAATTTTTTGCATTTCTTCCTGGAAAGAATCCAACTGTTTTTTCAAGGCGCTCGATCTTCTCGTTGACCATGACTTGAGCTCTGGTTTCTACCTTGCATAGATCTTCGTCACTTGACGCCACTTTGAAAAAATTTGGTACCGCTAGAAAATTGAAGCTGACAAGTGAATGGTACCACTGCGATCAGCTCATCGTCCTGAATCTTATGGGCTAAGTCTCTTGTAAGTGTCCCAGGAAGGCCTCAGATTTTTTTTATTTTCTTTTTATTACTCTAAATGGATTTTTACTCCCCACTGGTCAATTTTACTACAGTGGCCAACTTCCAGAAAACTTGATCCTGCCCAATGTCCTGCAAAAATCGGGCCCAGACTATAGCAACCACAAGCTCTACTACGCAGATGGTCAGATCTCCCTGCGAAACCCCAACAAATGAATGTGAGTTGGACTATGATGGCAGAACCTCAACTGCTGGATCTGATTGGTGTGGCAACAACAGAACCCCAACTACTAGATCAGAATGGTAATGCAGCGATAGAACCCCAAGTGGTGGATCTGGTTGTGGCAGTGGCGACATAACCCCAACTACTATATCTGAATCGTACTGTGGCAGTAGAACCCCAACTGGTGGATCTGATCTTGCAAATAAGATAATGGGCGATCTTCAAAGAGTTGAGGGAGCTATGGTCACAAAGAAGTGTCAGGTGCTATAGATCGCAATATACATAAGGGTCCAACAATAGTACTCGACCCAATCTTTCAGGGCACTAACGAAGGAGGATCAAACATACCAGTAGTTGTACTACCTGAATACCCTATTGTACACACGAGTAATATCCCTGAGTTTTTCTCTCAATGTACTATAGCAACAAGATGGCCAACGGCTTGTCTAAGGTGATGTTTCAGGTGAGCCTAGGGGGATTCCAATATACCCAGAGGGTACGTGGAAGGCAGTTCGTTCACGGTTCTATCTAATGTGCTATTACTCGAAGGGGTATGCATAGGGGTTACAAGGGAGTCCAAAAAGCATGACCACAAATTGTATTTTCTGTGTGCATGCCTCCCCAAATCCACATGTTTATGTGCTCAATGACGGATCTTGTTGTTTAAAGGCACCGGAACACGTCTCTAGCCTAAAAAAAAAAATCTACCAAAAATGGAGGTACCACCGGCCCTGGAAAGTGCTCTGATACCACTTGTCATGCTCTTGGCCTATGAGAAATTCCAAAATACCAAATATGCGAAGAAATATAGCCCAAAACACAAAATAAAAAGAGAAAAATAGCAAGTACTTTATTATTCAGAGATAAAAGCAATGTTCACTTGCCTCTTCGAGGGGGTAACCTCAGGCAGAGAAAAGCTTAATTACAAAATAAGACTCCGTGATCTTTCCCTTATAACTATGACTATTTATAGCTAAATGACCTTCAACAACCTAACGACTAGTGGTCCTTTGCATAACAAGGGTTCACCACTTTATTTATTATTTATGGCTCATTGCAACTAATTGTGTTCCCTTTCTTAAATGTGGGTCAACCACTTACAATATTAATACGGGCTTTATTTACTCCTTAACTAACTATGACTATGACTCGACCCTATTGGGTTTATTACATAAATAAATGGGTTAGGATTGGACCCTAACACCTTTCATAGAATCTATCCAACTTTTGTCTTTACTTGACTCATCAAAGTTCTTTGGCTCTATCTATGACATCATAGAAATATGAACTTGCTCAAATTTTTATGCTAGTTTCCTCCTTGTTTGTACTCCACTTTTATCTCCAATAATTTGATTTTCAGGATGATTCTTTTGTGTGTGTCTTGAGGGTTCTTTGAATGAGACTATGTATCTTTTGAATTTCCATCTTGTACTTCATTCTCTTTATTGTCATGATGGTGATGATTTGGGGGATTAATAAAACTTGTGCTTTTGTTTTGATCAAATAGCCCTTCATCAAACTTTACATCCATGCAGTCCACAATCTTATGAAGCCTCTTATTATAACACCTATATCCCTTAAGTTTTGATGAATATCCCAAAACTATTCCTGCATTTGATCAAACAACAAATTTTCCTAGATTTTCATCATTATTTTTTATATAACATTTTCTCTTAAATACTTTAAAATGCTTGATTTATGATGGTTTCCTGTGCGACAACTCGTAAGGTGTCTTATCATAGTTTGGTCTGAGATGTGCCTTATTAAGAATATGTATTGTTGTATGCACCACTTCTGCCAATAGGTTTGAGGAATGTTTCTTTCTTGCATCATGGCTCTGGCCATTTGTTGAATACATATGTTTTGTCTCTCTACAACTCAATTGTATTTTGGTGCGTCTGCAATAGTATATTGTCATTTTATGCCAAATTCATTATGCATGTATACAAACTCATATTATGTAACCACCTCCTCTGTCTGACCTTATGCACTTTATCTTGCACCCTGTTTGGTTTTCTGCTAGTGCCTTGAATATTTTGAACTTCTCAAATGCTTCTGACTTATTTCTGAGGAATTCCACCCATGTCAATCTCGAATAGTCATCAATTATTAGGATGAAATATTTTTCTCCTCTTGGTTCTTCTATCCTAGAAGGCTCTCACAAATCCATGTTAACTAGCTGCAAAGGCTTACTATTTGACAGTTTATATTTGACTTTGAATGATGTTCGTGTTTGTTTACCCATTTGACATGACTTGTAGATAGTGTTTTGCGGCTTCTTTATTGTTGGTAGATCTCTAACTGCTCTCTTCTTACTGAGTCCAATGATGTGATCAAAATTGAGATGCCCCAATATCCAATGGCATAGCCAAGATTCATATTGTTTGTTGATGCATCATCCTTCACTCTCTTCCTTTAAGATATATACAATATTCTCTGTTCGAACTCCTTTAGCTAGAATATTCCCTATATATGTTGACCTAATTTCATAGTCTTGAGCTCTAAAGAGAACATCACATAATTTTTCACAAATATGACTTACACACAACAAATTATGATTTAGACCATCTACAAACAGTACATCTTAAGCCTTTCATCTTCCATTATTCAGACTGAATGTACCCTTTCATCTAATTTTTTCTGCTTCATCATTGCCGAATGCGACATTTCCAAATTTTTTTTCATCCACGTGTTGAGGCCTTGAAAATCACTGCTTCAACACATGGGGAAAACCACCCGGTCCAGACCTTAAGAAAACTCCTTTTCCATTTAGGTAGTTGCTCCAACTGGGGATAATGGGACCAGTTTCCCAATGTTAGATGATCAAATGAATGTGTAATGCTTATAGTGGAGTGAAATAAATGGATTTGCAGTATTGGAACAAATGGAAAAATAATTGCATTAATCTATTCTATAACCCGGGATTGTTATATTTTTATCTAGATGTGATCTATAATGATTTTCCTTATTAAATGACAATATAGATTTCTCAAACACTAATGGAAATGAAACTTATTTCAAGATTATTAGTTTGATTAATTAGTTAATCAAAATAATGTGTAAACTCATATTGCATTTAGAATATCACAACAAATTGCCTAACATGTATAAAAATATCAATGACAACATGCTCAATAGTGAATACATGTAACTTTGTTATTTAAATATCAAGTAATAAGCAATTTGAAAAGATAAATTTATTATTTACTTATGAAAAAAACAAAGGTACAATGATAGAAATACCAGATACACTTTGCTCGACTCATAAAAGAAATAGCAGCAGTTTATTCCTTCCCACAAAGATGATTCCAGGAGTACATTAATGCAGCATCTCAAAATTCTTTATGAAAATTCCTAAAAAGTGTTCTAGTCGTTCTACTGAGAAATGGATGAAAGTACATTAGTATGAGCTTTCATAAGCCCTTCTTCATAAAATTCAAGACCTTTATTTGATACAACAAGTAAGCTTAAATAGTAGAAAACTCTAATCTATTTTGCAGAGCGTTGAGGGCATTAAATAGATCCCTTCAACAATGCTTAAAGCAAAATAGTAATTTTAGTAGAAGTTTTTTGAAAATGGTTCGTTGTCATAATTAGGTTCATTTGTTCCATCTAATTCTTTGGATGTCCATCTGTTTGTTTGAACTGACCTACCGTTGATCAGCACAGCTGTCTTTCTCTGTCATGAACCTGAACACGACAAACAAGAATCAATAAGATGGAAATAAATGAAACTGATAAGTGATTTTTATTTGAAACAAATCACTTTTGCAAGAAATCAGGAAAACATAGAGCGCAATAAATCTGACACAAACATCATGGAGATGAATGTTGAGTGAGGAGGTGGATCTTTACGTCTATAAAAAATCATATTTTTGGGGTAGGACTTCAAAACAATAGAAATCGGTATAGCCCAGGAGTATTTCATATAAAATCCAAAAAGGGGCCTTCTCAAATAAAATCGCAATCGCAATCGGGATGGGCAAGAGACAGAGAAACAATGTTCTTTTGTTATTCGCAATAGCCGCAGATGCAGGGTATGTATCAGTTAGAGTGAATAATCCTGTTTGGTCTAGCCTAATTGCAAATCCGTTGGGGTGAAAGGTTTATTATAAGTCGTGTCCCTTTAAATTTTGCAATTGCGGGATCCCGTGGTGATGTCAGTGATGATGTCATAGTGATGTCACTATGACGTGGTGGATGATGTGGAATAGTGACATGGAAAATGATGTGGTGACTAACAAGTGACGTGGTGACGATGTGGATTTGATGTCATTGCTGACATCATATCACAATCAACCTTGGGATGAGGCATGACTTTTTTAGAATTTTTCCATTGCAGTATAGGCCCCGGACACAATATAAATATAAATCGCAAGTCTAGGCTTTATCGCATATCTCAATTAGCAAAGGTAATGGTTCTTGCAATATCTCTGAATGCAAGATTTATATGGAATGAAGTTGATAATCCCCACAGGTCTGGTTATATCGCATATTGCAATTGACTGTGTGTAGCAAGTAGAACCTTTAGACTCTTGTATACTCTGATAGCTCTGGACACGGGATTTAAATGAAATTGATTTTATAATCAAGTGGGTCCCGGCTTAATCGCATATCGCAATCAACAGTGTGTAGCGGGATTAAGATTTTTAAAACCTGTGATAGTCACAGATGCAGGGTTTTATGGTTTGCATTGGATAATCCTCGTGGGTCTGATTTATATTGCAATCAAAATGGAGTTTGGCAGAGTAGTCTTGAGCCTTTGGAACTTTGTTTATATGTGATGCAGGAAGTGGAATGAGTCGGAGTTTGTTAAGATTTCAACCTTAAGGGATTAAAAACTCCGATTTTTTTTGTTTAAATAACCCATATTTTTAATACTTAAGGCTTTTTATGCCTAAGTATAGTTTTGATCTTGGGAACTATTAAAATCTAGTTTTTTGGGATAATAAAGGTTTAATACTTAGGTTTTAATTAAAAAGCCTAAGTATTAAACTTTGATTATAAGAGTTTTTAAAGATGAAGGGTCCCTATTTTAATGGAATAAATTTCATAGGAAATTTATAATATATTAAAATAGGGGTTGTTGGATAGTACAAAAATTGGCGATTCACTGGATGAACCAATTATATCTGATAAATGAAATTTTCCAAAAATTAAGTAAAAATAATCTAAGAAGTCAAAACTGCTTTTTGAAACATCTAGATAAATAAAATTACTCTACTATAAAACTCATTAACTTGCAATATCTTTTAAAAACCTTTTTGTGAATGAAAACACCTATTTACTTGTATCGGTCATTAATCAGTTTATAAAAATAATGTAGGGAGCCTTTTAAGACTTATCTTTAAAATGTACTCTTTCATCATAGGTAGATCCATTGTTGCCAACAGGCATTCATAGCCTTGACAAGGTTACCTTTTAATCAACAAAAATCCAGTGTCCCATCCATTTAATAGTGCAATAATTATAGGTCAATTTTATTTTTTCTTATATATATATATATATATATGCTAAAAAACTATTGTCCTGATTTGGTGGCAGATAATGACAATGCCATTCACTGGTAATAATTAAACTGAACAGGTTGGCTCGTGATGAGACACCTTGTCTTACAATTAAAAAGCATAAGCCATTACCCTTATTTGGTGTTCATAGTGGTAATGTCATTTTAATTGGTTCCCTATGAACATGGTAAGCAGGCTCGTGATGAGACCTATGATCTTTTTAGATTTATTATATTTTAGAATCACACTCTAAAAAATCCCTTTTTAATGGATGGGGAGGATCGTTGACTCCTTAAGAGTTTTGGATGACAAATCTGAGTTGAATGTTTTAAGTCGTAAGACGGTCTTTACTTTTTAAGGATAACCTTTTTGACTGAAACTAGACTCAAAGGATATAATTTTTTGAGGTTTTTTAAAGATTTTACAACTTAATAGAAAAGATTTTCAGAGTTATATAATTTTTATCTAATTTTCAATTTTGGTAACCACTTCTTAAAAATTCCTACCTTCAAAATGAAAAATAAAAACAACTTCAAGAGATGTTTGAAAAGTCAATAGAGTACTCTTTAACATTTTATTAACAAAATTTGTAAGAGGAAAATAAATTGCAATGGGATGTACAATGGGAGTGATTTTTTACATATTTTATTCTTTATTATATATATATATATATATTATATTATATATATATATATATATATATATATATATATATATATATATATATATATATATATATATATATATAATATTATATATAAATTTTTTAAATTAAGAAATAAGTTCTTTAAGATGAACCCATTTATAGGAGAGAAATCTCTTTCCCTAATAAATCTTGAAGTATAAATGTAGATGGGCTTATATGTTCAACAATTTGAAATGGACAAAGCCATAATTTCTGAAATTTATTATGTTTCCCTTTTTCTTCGTGTCCTTTGTCCCACTTGAGAAGTAGATCTCCAACTTGGAAGGATCTTTGTGTGACTGAACTTGCATCAAAAGAAGCTTTCACCATCTGTTGATATTTGGTGTCTGTGAGTTAGGCCTTTTCCCTTTCTTCTTTTAGTTTTAGGATTTGTGAATTTATTAATTGCAATGAAGAATAAGGTGTTTCTTAAATAAATTGAACTAGGGCTAATGAAGGAAGAGCTAAATGTGATGGAATAATGACTTCCTTTCCATAGAATATGTTAAATGGAGAAGTGCCTATAGAGGCATTCCGAGTTATCCTTTCATCCCATAGAGAAAATATTAAGTTCTTATGCCAATTTTTTTGATTTTGAGCTACAGTGCTTTTGATTATTCTAAGGAGATTTTTATTAGTGGATTTTTCCAAACCATTTCCCTGGGGATAGTAATTAGCAGAATATTTGAGTTTGAAACCTCTCCTAATTGCAAATTAAATCATACTAATACCCGAAAAATAAGATACATTATCAAATATAAGTGCAAAAGGCAAACCAAATCTTGTAATGATAAATTGATCAGCAAATTCAATAACAGATTCAGAATTGACTACCTTTAGCGGAATTGCTTCCACTGACTTAGTGAAGTAATATGTAGCAGTCGAAATATACCTATGTTCTTTAGAAGAATGAGGAATGATCTCACCTATGATATCCAATCCCCATTGTTCGAATGGCTGATCGATGTTGACTGGCTGCAAAGAAAAAGCTAGTTTCCTTTGTCTTCCAAAAGAAGTTTGGCATGTTTTGCATTTCCTCACATATGTGTGGGTATATTTGAAGAGAGTGAGCTAGTAGTATCCAACATGTAGGATTTTGTGTGATGTAGTATCTCCTCCAAAGTGTCCACCTGTTGGTCCATCGTGAAGTTCTTGCAAAACTGTTTGTGCTTCATTTTTTTCTAAGCATCTTAACAATATGGAATCATAGTTTCCCCAAAATAACATGTTATCAACAATCTCATTTTTTTTCTTTTAATCGTAAAGCTCTTTTTCTGTTATAATTGAGTTCGGGAGGAGCATATCCAATTTTTTAATAAAAAATTAAATCAGCATATTGTGAATCAACATCAATTACACTTACCTCGTAAATGTGTTCATTATTACATGTATCCCCTTCAGCTGGTATCTTGGATTCTCCTGTAACAAGCTTGCAAAAACCTTGCCCTCTAACAATTTTGGCTAGTTTTATTTTGATATTGTATTCCTACAAAGTTGTTATCCAATTTTCTCTCTTTTCTCCTAATTCTTTCTGCAATAGTAATTGCCTCACTGCTGGGAATGAGACTATTACTTTTGTGTGTGTTTTTAAGAGAAAAGGTCTAAAATGCTTTAGAGATTCATATAAAGCAAATGCCTATTTTCCTACTTCTAAATAATTCAATTCAATACCCTGAAAATTTAAACTGAAAAATGAGATGGGTGCTTCAATTTTCTAATTATTAATTTGTGTCAAAACAACAATGTAAGACGTTGGAGAAGGAAAAGTGTATAAGATGAAATGATTGGAGAAATTCAAAGTATTTAAAGAAGGAGCATCGATAACTGCCTGTTTTATTAAATCAAATGCTTTCTTTTCATGATGACCCCATTTAAAAAACTGTGTTTTTCTTAATCATGTGTTGTAATGGTAAAATGATTTGTGAGAAATCAGGGGCAAACCTTTTGACAAAATTGATCTATCCAGAAAATGATTGCATTCATTTTTTGTTGTATGATGGAGAAATTTCTGAAATTTCTTTTATTCTATCAGGATCAATGTAAATTCCATTTTTTGACATAATGAATCCTAAAATTTTCCCTTCACTACAAGCGAAAAAATACTTTATCAGATTTAATGAAATACCATATTTTCTACAGCAATCAGAAATCTGTTTTAAGTCCTGTAAATGACTATTTCTGTTTTTTGAATAAATAGTAATTTCATCCAGATAAACAAAACCTATTTTATTTAACAAACCTTTGAAAGCTATATCCATGGCTCGTCAGAAAGTGGCCCCTGCGTTTATTAAACCGAATGGAATTTTTTGGTAAGTATAAGTTCCCCATTTGGTTATGAAAGTAGTCTTTAGCTTATCATCTGGGTGAACCATAATTTAATTATATCTAGAGAAGCCATCAAGGAAAGACATAAGTTTGGAACCAGCAATTGATCGTAAAATATGTTCCATAGTGTACAATAGGAAATTATCCTTTTGACTGGCCTTATTAATATTCCTAAAATCTATACAAATTTAGATATCATCATTTTTCTTCCTAACAGGTACCAAGTTGGAAACCCATCTTGAATGCCTAACAGAAAAAATAATTTTAGCCTTAAGGAGTTTATTCAATTCCGTTTTGATTTGATTTTCTAAGTTCAGGTGAATTTTCCTTAATTTATGTTGGATAGGTTTATCGTTTGATATCATTGGGATTGTATGTTGAATGATAGAAGTGTCAAATGTTTTCAGATCTTCATAATTCCCAGCAAATACATCCTTATATTTTTTAAACAATTAAATGAAGGATAATATTTCTTCAGATGAAAGACCAAATCCTAAAGTGACATTCTGAGGTTTAAGATCTGTCCCAAGATTTATTAATTCAAATCTCAAAGTTAAACTTTGAAGTTTTGAATTAGTAACTCTTTTAAATCTGTCTTTTAAATCATAGAGATCCTCAAGTTTTACTACAGATTTAGGTATGGGAGTATCAACAATTTTTTGTTTTAATTTATCATCGTGTTCATCCTCATCAATTATTTGGTAATCATATGTTTTTTCAGAAGTCAAGAATATTAAAATATCTTCATCATCATTAAATACCCACCAATTGGTGATATTATCAGGAATGGATGGTCTAAAGATTAATTCTACAGAAAATATATTGGGACTGTAATCTTCGGATGGGATGAGTTTTGATGAAACGTTAGCAAGAAGGTCAGTGTTGGCATTCTAAATTCTAGGAATAGAAGAAATATTAAACTCTAAAAAATGTGAAGTGAGAGACTAAACCAATGACTGATAATGCTTCAAGTGTGTAGAGATACAATGCATCATGTTTCTCACTTATTTAATTACAATTTCTGAATCTCCATAAACTTGCAAGTATCTAATGTCAAATCTAATTGCTTTATACATACCTTGAACCAATGATTCATATTTTGCAATATTATTTATGCATTCAAATTCCAATCTGCAAGTCATCATTATATTCACACCTTCAGGATCAATCAATATGCAACCTACTCCTGCACCATCGCTTGATTTCAACCCATCAAAATACAATGTCCAAAATAAAGAACTAATTAATGGTTTTTCTAGAAGAGTCTTTCCGAGAAAAAATTTCAATTTGAGAAGTTACACAACTACTTAGAAATGGTGACATTTGTGCTTTAAAATTATCAAAAAATGATTCAGTAGAGTAGTTTCCAAGAATGTTGTTATGAAATACTACTGCCTCATTTTCACCTTCGAAATCTATTACTGAATGTTTCATATGCTTTTCTCAATTGATTCTGATTTGATTTGGATTTCCATTAAATGGGAGCCATAAGTGAGACCAATCAGCAGCAAAATAACCATGTAGTTTTTTTGACCAACCTTTTATAAGAATTAAATCATAGAAATCTAGGATATCAGCAACAAGTATATCAATTATTTAACACATTTCAAGATTCAAAGATAATCTAATAAGAACTGAATTCATTTCTCCTATGACTTTGAATTTTTTCCTATTGAGTTGCACAATGTGAACTGGGGTTTGTTGGGGTGACATGTTTAATTTCAGACAAATTGAATACGGCATGATATTCAAAGAAGTCCCTGAACCTACCAAGCTGTTATGTACAATTTTATTAAATATTTCAAAAGTCAAAAGAAAAGGAAGAGTATGTGAGTTAGACCTGTCACCTATCATAATAGCATCAAAGGAATCAAATAATGGATGAAAAGGAGGCTTACCCATTCCATTAGGATCTTTGGATACCACAGCAATAAGAAGAGGAGAAGCAAGTACTCCATTCAACTCTTTTAGTAAAAAAATTCGTTGCTGTTTGGTTTTAGTGAGTTCATGGAGGGAAATGTTTACTTTTATTTTCTTCATATCTTCAACCATATTGTACTCAATAGTATTTGAAATTGCTAAGGTTCTAGGTGAAGACGGAGAATTGGATGAAGATGGAATTGCTTAGGGAGAAGTGGAAGTGGATTTTTTAACAATTGCTTTATCTTTAGCAGTGGAAGTTGAAGGTTTTTGTTTTTGAATTGATTGTATAGGATCAACTGAGCCTTTACTTATTGTGCTAACAAGTAATGCTTCATATTCATTATCACTATCAGAAATAGGAAGCCTAAAATCCCACATTCCATTTAACTAAAGTATTTTTTCATCTTGGGATTCATCAGCAAAAAATGTTACATCTTCCTTATCTTCATCATCAGTTTCTGCATTAGAGATTGTGTTTGGAGGTTATTGAATAGGTGGTTGATTTCTTCTAAATGGTCTAAAAGGTTTTTTGGAAGAGGATTCAACTACTTCTTTTTTGATCTCTACCATCTCGTTAGACAAAGTTTTAAGGACTTGTTGTAAGCCTTCAAGATCAAGGGGATATTTAGGTGCTTCCTTTTTAGCTTCATCCTTAAATGTAACTCTTTTTTATTTTTTTCTTCCTGATATTTTTTATTTTCTAGTGAATTTATCCTCTTCTCTACAGACACATCTTATTTCATGTTATCTACCAAGGTATTTTTATTATCTCTATCTACAAAAATTCATATGTTAGAAGGAAGAGATGAAATATACCATTAATTTTGTACGTCAACACCAGGTCTAGAAGTAGCTAGGATTTTATTTAACAATTTGTTAAATATGGAATTGAAATCTTTTATCTTTCCCATAAATTCATTTTTAAATTGGAAAGGTCGTTGATAAGAGATGCAGTTGACCGATCATCACCAAATTTAATAAAAAATTGTTCTTGAAAAATATCCCAAGTAGTAATAGAATTGGTTGGTAATGAAAAGTGCCAAGACTGTGTTGATCCTGTAAGATTGTATGGGATTAATCTAACAATAACATCTTCTTCCTCTACCCCATTAAGATTGATGGCTAACATATAGTTGTGAAGGTGTTCTTCAGCAAGTAACCCATCATCAATATTGAATTTTGGAAGCCATCTTTCAAGATGTTTTGGTAGAGGATGAAGTGGTGCTGGAATTTGAACAGCTTCTGGATTGGACCATGGTCTGGCTGCCATTGTAGCAGTTGGAGAGGTGGATGTGATGAAAGAATAATTGGTGGCTGTGATAGTACTACTAGAGGCAACACTAGTTGTTTGTAAAGAGGAAATGGAAATAGATGAAGTGAACGGTAGAGAGAAAGGAAATGAAAAAGGAAGAAATGGAGATTTTGGTGAATGGGAGAATGAAGTAATCTCACTAGTAGATGTTTGGGAAAAACACCACTTCCTTGAAAAATAGAAGTTATTCTTCCTTCAGAATCTTTGGATGATTCAAACTTTTCTGCTGAAATGGATACGTTTCCAATTTCTTTATCAAAGCTGTAATTTCTAGTGATTCTAGAGTATAAGCCATAGGGATTACCTCAGGAATTATTTTAGGAGACTTGGGAGGTGCTTGTACAACTTCTGATCTAAAAGTAGGAGATTCTGGAGGGGATCTGGAAGTTGTAGGAGATTTGGAGGGAGAATGACTCTTGGAATGGGCTTTTGTTTTTGGATTGGACTTACTTTCCATTCATAGCCTACATGCCCTCCTTCTAGTGCCAAAAAGTGATGAGGTCTCGAAAATCGTTGCTTCAACATAGGGGGAAACCCATCGGTCCGGACCTTAAGACAACTCCTTTTCCATTTAGGTAGTGGCTTCGACTAGGGATAATGGGACCTGTTTCCCAATGTTAGATGATCAAATGAATGTGTGATGCTTATAGTGGAGTGAAATAGATGGATTTGCAGTAATGAATCAAATGGAAAAATAACTGCATTAATCTATTCTATAACCTGAGATTGTTTAATTTTTATCTAGATGCGATATATAATGATTTTCCTTAGTAAATGACAATATAGATTGCTCAAACACTAATGCAAATGAAACTTATTTCAAGATGAATATTTTGATTAAGTAGTTAATCAAAATAATGTGTAAACTCATAATGCATTTAGAATATCATAGCAACTTGCTTAACATGTATAAAAATATCAATGGCAGCATGATTAGTAGTGAATATAATAAGCAATTTGAAAAGACTTTACTATTTAAGTCTGAACAAAACAAAGGTACAATGATAGAAATACCAGATACACTTTGCTCAGCTCATAAAAGAAATAGTTGCAGTTTATTCCTTCCCACAAAGATGATTCCAGGAGTACAGTAATGCAACTTCTCAAAATCCTTTATGAAAATTCCTAAACAATGTTCCAATCATTTTATTTAGAAAAGGATGAAAGTACAGTAGTGCGAGCTTTCGTAAGTCTTTCTTCGTAAAATTCAAGACCTTTATTTGATACAAAGTAATCTTAAATAACAAAAAACAACTCTAATCTATTGTGCATAGCGTTGAGGGCATTAAACAGACCCCTTCAACAATGCTTAAAGGAAAACAATATTTTGGTAGAAGTTTCTGAAAAAGGTTTGTTGTCATCATTAGCTTCATTTTTTCCATCGAATTATTTGGATGTCTATCTGCTTGTTTGAACTGATCTTCCACTAATTAGCACAACTATCTTTCTCTGTAATGAACCTGAGCATGGCAAAGAAGAATCGATAAGATGGAAATAAATGAGACTGATAAGTGACTTTTATTTGAAGCAAATAACTTTTGCAAGAAATCAGGAAAACATAGAGCACAATAAATCTGACACAGGCATCATGGAGAGGAATGTTGAGTGGGGAGGTGGAGCTTTATAGCTAATCAAAAATTAGAGTTTTGGGGCAGGACTTCAGAACAATTGCAATCAGTATAGCCCTGGAGTATTTCATATAAAATCCAAAAAGGGGCCTTCTCAAATAAAATCGCAATCGCAATAAGAATGGGCAGGAGACAGAGAAACAGTGTTCTTTTGTTATTTGCAATAGCCGTGAACGGGGGTATGTATGAGTTGGAGTGAATAATCTTGTCAAGTCCGGTCTAATTGCAAATTGGCTGGTGTGAAAGGTTTATTATAAGTTGTGTCCCTTTAAATTTTGTGATTGTGAGATCCTAGGGTAACGTCAGGGATGGCGTTATAGTGACGTCACTATAACGTGACAAATGATGTGAAACGGTGACGTGACAAATGATGTGGCAACTCACAAGTGACGTGGAAAGTGACTTGGTGATGATGTGGATCAGATGTCATTGCTGACATCATATCACAATCGGCGTTGGGATGAGGCATGACTTTTTTAGAATTTTGTGATTACGGTAGAGGCCCTGGACGCCATATAAATATAAATTGCAATGTATAATCCTGGCGGGTCCAGGCCTTATCGCATATCACAATTGGAAAAGGAAATGGTTCTTGTGATAGCTCCGGACGTGGGATTTAAATGGAATGAAGTTGATAATCCCCACGGGTTTGTTTATATCGTATATTGCATTTGGTAGTGTGTAGCGGGAAGAACCTTTAGAATCTTGGATACTCCAATAGCTCTGGGCACGGGATTTAAATGAAATCGATTTTATAATCCAACGGATCCAAGATTAATCACATATCGCAATCAGATGTGTGTAGCGGTCTTAAGCTTTTTAAAACCTGAGGTAGTCATGGACGCGGGGTTTTATGGTTTGTATTGGATAATCCCCATGGGTCTGGTTTATATCGCAATTGCAATGGAGTTTGGCGGAGTGGTCTTGAGCCTTTGGAACTTTGTTTATACATGATGTGGGGAAATGGGATGAGTTGGAGTTTGTTAAGATTTCAACCCTAGGGGATTAAAAACTCCAATTTAGTTTGTTTAAATAACCCATATTTTTTAATACTTAAGGTTTTTTAAGCCTAAGTATAGTTTTGATCTCAGGGGCTGCTAAAATTTGGTTTTTTAGGATAATCAAGGTTTAATACTTGGGTTTTAATTAGAAATCCTAAGTATTAAACTTTGTATTATAATATTTTTAAAGATGAAGGGTCTCTATTTTAATATAATACATTTCATAGGAAATTTATAATATATTAAAATGGGGATTTTTGGACTGTACAACACCAGGGAATCAAACTTTCTTTTATCTCCCATCATGTGTCTAGAGCATCTACTGTCCACGTATCATTTATTGTTTTGATCTTGAGCATATAGAACTAGGCCGCACTTATCAGGTTTCTTTTCTTCTTCCTTATTTCTCCATTGCATGCATCCATTTGTTTTATAATTATTCTAAGATGTTAATCTATTGTCTTTAAGCTAACATTCATATGCCTTATGCACAAAGTTGTGACAATAGAAACATTCAGTGATATCAAGGAGAGGAGAAAATTCATTTTTGTCTATATTCATGTTTATTTTAATGTTTGTGAATCCATTCTTTCTTCTCTTAGAATTTCCCAAATCAATTCTTCTGACATAAGCTCTACAATCTATGGCTTTATGTCCAAAATTTTTACAACAGTAGCAATATCCATAAAAAAAATATTTGTACCTAGTAGTGTATGTTGTTTGGGAATATAACCATCTTGATATTTGATAATCTTGTCTCCTGAAGAAGTATGGTTTTTGATAGATTTTTGTTTGATTGTCCATTCCTTTTTCCTTCTGTACTTTTCAAGCAATGTTTCTTTGCAGTTGTTCATTTGATGTTGAAGTGTGCTCAAATTTTTATTCTCATATTGATGTGAGTTGTCATTCTCTCCCCTAGAATCTTTTACAATGGTGATTGTCCTTTTATCCTCTACTTGGATTTACTGGATTCTCCTTCATAACCTAACCTAGTCTTTATGAGTGGAGACCTAGAGCATTTAATATCATCCAATTTTTTAGACCCTTTTATCTGCTGAATATTCATGTTTTGTTCAGTTTTTGCCTTCTCTAGCTTCTTCTTTAGACTTACCACCTCTTCTTCCAATATTTCACATTCCTGGCATTTCTCTTTTATTTGCTGCATCAAAATATCTTCCACCTTATTTACTTCTTCAAGATCAACTTTTAACTTGATAATGTCTTCTGGATTTGATTCTTCTTTTACATATTTCAATAGGATCTCTTTTTGCTTTCTATTTTTTAGTTTAAGCCTTTCCACTTCATCTAGGGAACTGATAAACTCCACCTCAAGGTCTACCTCACCTTCCTCTTCTTCTTTATATTCCTGGAAATATTTTTCAATTTTTTCCAATGTCATCAACATGAATTCGTTTGTTCCATATCCACTAGAGGATTCATTGGAACTTTCAAATACATTGTTATCTTCTTGAGAAAAGAAACTTTTCTTTTAAATTTTCTCTCTTTCTGTATCTTATTAGACTTGTTCTTATCTTTCCCTTTAGGTTGATTTTCTTGTTTCTTATAAGGATATTTTGAAGCATAATGCCCCACTTTTCCACAATTAAAACATTTAAATGGAATTTTTTCTTTGTACTTACCTATGTGTTTCCTTAACCTTCTGACAAATTTATCTTCTTCTTCATCAGAACCTGAGCATGAACATTCCTTTTCTTATATGGACTTGTTTTCCTTGAAAGTTGCCTCTCTAGTAACTGCCTTCTCCTCCCCGGATAAAATTTTTAGTCATAAAAGTGGAGGAACCCAATACTTGATAAGGGAAGGAATCCTCGAATCAATGGGAGATGGAACAAAGATCCTTTCGATCTTTCCAGATCTGCTCAAAAGATTCTAGCCTCGTTAGTTATTAATTTTATCCAAGGCCTGAGAAAATTCAAAGAGAAAGTAGAGGAATTCATCATATTAAAGGAAATATTGTTACTAGTTAATGTGTCCATGGTCGTATCAGTGTAACATATCTTTACATTTACTTAACAAAATATGTTGTTTTACCAATTATTTACACAATGATTTTTTTATGAGGTAAACAATCATGGTCATTTGAGCCTTGAATCTCACAATTTACAACATAGTTCATAACATGGAGATCATAAATCAAACACAATCACAATTCTGATCATTCAAAAATCACCCTCAGGACTAGACTTGAGCATCCCCAACCGAGACTAACATTCTGTCAAAAACTTGGCATAAATGCAACCTACAGGTCTAGGATACAAGACATAGCATAAATCGTTGAAAGAACTTATTAAACATAAAAAGAAGGATAACCTCCTTCTCTATTGAACTACTACATCATCAATTAGGTCTTGAATCCATCCATTTAACAACTGCAAGTAAATACATGAAATAAACATGAACGAGTCATTCAATCATGCTTATAACCAGCATAAAACCATATAAATATTAGAGATATGACAACCATTAAATCCACATATAAGTTAGTGAAAAAGTAAGAGAACTTAGATTTTATTAATCATAGGAAAATCCGACCATGTTCAAGACTTCCTCGTACCACCCGACCATAGACATGGCTGAACCAAATCTCTCTTTCATCCAGTCACCCCTGTGCCATATTCCAAGCATGAATGCGGGATCTCATAGAACAAAAAATCTGAGAACAACCAAGGGAATTCAGAGGTTAAATCACCTTCACCCTCACCAAACTGTGATCCCACCAATATTAGTGCTCTGATCACAACCGAATAGAACTTGGAATGTCATCTAGAATCCATCACTGTCCTTGAGGAATTTTCTGTCTCCTTGTCTCTCGGGCTTTACCACAATCCAAACCTGGATCACTAGGCCCTAAACCGAGAATTCTCCCTTAGGCTTTATTATGTATCCCACCAAAACTGGTCAATGAATTCTTAGGCTCTTGGGAATGAATATTGAGACCACCTACGCCCCAGATTCTAAAATCCATTTGTCACTTCCAAGGCTCAAAACTGAGATCAACATCCCAACACATCATGGCATCCAGAAAAATTCTAGGCTAGGCTGAAAACCACTGTCATAACTCGACAAAACCATGCCACAGACAGTAAGAGAACCATACAAAAACATGAAAATCCATGCATGTCCAAACTAGCTAGGAAATCACACATGCAAAAGGTTACCTACAAGTATTCATGTTGAATATGTTTAATCTTGCTTTCCTTTCCTTGATCCTCGCTTGCTTTTTCCTTCCTTTTCTTTCTTTTTCTTTCCTTGTTCTAAACTAGAGTGCTCCAAAAAAACTCTAAGTGACCAAGAGAGTGAAAGAGAGAGAGAATAATGAGAGAGATCCAAGCTTGAACTAAAAAAAGCCATGAACTGATCCTCAGAATACTTTTCATGCATAAGGTCTCTAATTTCTTCATTTTCCATTACTTTCCTTCAATTTCCTCCTCACATGCAACTTGTGACCTTTCACCTTACATTTCTCTTAATTTCCTTTATTTTCGTAAATAAATGTGCCAAAAATGTCTTTTTCCTTTTAATGCCTTTGTCTTAGCCTTTGCCAATTTTCCTTA
This sequence comes from Pinus taeda, assembly GCA_000404065.3. Taxonomy (NCBI): domain Eukaryota; kingdom Viridiplantae; phylum Streptophyta; class Pinopsida; order Pinales; family Pinaceae; genus Pinus; species Pinus taeda. The sequence goes on along the minus strand of APFE030544633.1, from coordinate 18,790 downwards.
GCCAAGACACACATCCAGTGATGGCCACTAGGATATATTTACCCAACATTCATCTTGGAATATGTGTCCCTTAACCGTGGTCTTACATTTCCTTTATTAACTTTTATTACATGAACTTTTCAATAGTGCTATTACAAAACCCTCCCCTTTGGGGAACACTGTCGTTGGTGTTAAACCACACCAAGACCTCAGAAAAAACTGTTGAAAAGAAAACATACTCCCCATGGAACTTTATAACTTAGCTCGTTGCAGTATTTACAATGAAGAACTTGCTCAAAAGCAAAACATCATGACAACATGACAAGATAATAACCATACTGCTTATTGGAGCTTTATAACTTAGCTCATGGTGGTATTTACATCCATATACATATACATATACAAATATCAAAACATCGGCAAGACATATTCCAAACATAAACCAACATCAAACCAAAATTACTTTGCCTCAACCAGCAAACAATGAAGGATATAAGACCCGCATCTTATCCACCATCTCCCATGTAGATTCTTCAGGCCCAAAGTGCTTCCACTGCACTTTAACTTGCTCTATAGCTCTATTCCTGAGCATGAGATGTTTCCTCTGCAATATGAACTGAGGCTCCAACTGGAACTCTCCTTCTTGCTCTACTAGCAATATAGACCAATCAATAACATGATCAACATCCTTTATATACTTATTAAGCAATGAAATATGGAAAACATAATGGAATTTCATTGTCGGAGGTAGTGAAAGTTGATATGTCACTAGTCCAATCCTCTCAAGGATCTCAAAAGGCCCACAATATCGTGGTGCCAACTTGAAACATGAACCAATCTACAAATACACATGCTCCCTAACCTGAAACTCCTTGAACACTCTATGTTGATCCGCATAATTCTTCTATCTATCTTGTGCTTCCTTTATATTCCTCTATATAACCTGCATTTCCTGCTCCATGTCCGCCAACATGTTTGGTCCAATAAGCACCCTGTTCACTGGATCACTCCAACTGATGGGAGTGTTACAACTATGTCTATACAATGCCACAAAAGGACTCATCCTCAAGGACTCCTGATAACCATTATTGTATGAAAAATCCACTAATGGAAGATACTCCTCCCATTTCCCCTATTGGTGCATCATGTACATCCTCAACATATCTTCCAAGATCTTGTTGACCCTCTCTATCTGACCATCTATCTGTGGATGATAAGTTGTACTGGAGGCCAACTCTATACACAAACCTGCAAATAGCTCCTTCCAAAACTTGGAAGTGAACTTTGCATCCCTGGTCAACACAATCATCTTTGGAACACCATGTAGTCACACTATTTATTTGATAAAAACTTATGCTACCTCACTGGATGAATATGTACTCTTCACCGCAATGAAATGAGCTACCTTGCTCAACTTGTCAACCATGACCATAATAGTATCATGTTGTCTCACTGTCCTCGGAAGACCTTTGATGAAATTCATGGAAATGACCTCCCATTTCCATTATAGAATCACAATAGGCTATAGTAGACCACCTGGATGCTTGCATTCCGCCTTTACCTGTTGAAATCTAAACATATAGCTATGAACTCTACCACTTCCTTCTTTAGATTCGTCCAATAGTAAAAATTATTCACCACCATCAATGTCTTCTGGTATCCTGGATGCCCCAAGTACGGCTTCACATGAAACTCCCTCAAGATAAGATTCTTCAGCTCACTGCAATTCAACACATAGATCCTAATTGAAACCTCACCAAGACATCTAGCGTGAGATGATAGTTTGCATCCCAATCCCCTATACATGTACTTGTACCTTTATCGGTACTCTATTGCAACATGTTCATGATCTCCCTATATTTGGCATCCCATTGTCCTGCCTACAAGATCCTATCCTGTAACTTTGTCTATAGGAGCTTATAGCTGCTATATGATTTACATGTGCCTTCCTACTAAGAGCATCTGCAACCCAGTTCTCTTTTCCTGTGATGTATCTGATCTAGAAGTCGAACCCACTAAGGGTGGCCAACCATCTAGCTTGACTGGCATTTAGATTCAGTTGGTAAAAAAATACCTCAACCCACTATGATCACTCATCAATGTAAACCTCCTACCCAGAAGATAATGTCTCCACATCTTCAATGCATTTATAATAGTTGCTCGATCAATATCATGTGTTGGATATTTCTACTTGTGCTCATTCATTTTATGTGACTCATAGCATACTATATGTCTTTCTTGCATGGGAAATCCACCAAATCCCCTCTTGCAAGCATTTGTACACAGTACAATCTCCTTGTCTAGATCCAAAATTTTTATTACTGTTGCATGTGTCAACAACTACTTAAACTGCTTAAAACTATCTTCACATTCGACCGTCAATTCAAACTTCTTACCTTTTTGCTGCAATGATGCGATGGGATATGCAATGCATGAGACGTTTGTGATGAACCTCATGTAGTAACCTTCCAATCCCATGAATGATCTCACCTCATCTACATTCTTTGGAGATGCTCATTCCATGATGGCCCTTATCTTTTCTGGATCTACTACTGTGCCTTCCTTGGAAGCATTGCGAGTTGATATGCCACTGGTCCAATCCTCTCAAGGATCTCAAAAGGCCTGCAATATCATGGTGCCAACTTGAAACATGAACCAATCTTCAAATACACATGATCCCCAACCTAAAACTCCTTGAGCAATATGTGTTGATCCACATAACTCTTTTGTCTATCCTTTGCTTCCTTTAGATTCTTCTTTATAACCTACATTTCCTGCTCCATGTCCACCAACATGTTTGGTCCAATAAGTACCATGTTCATTGGATCACTTCAACTGATGGGAGTGTTACAATTTTGTCTATACAATTCCACGAAAGGACTCATCCTCAAGGACTCCTGATAACCATTATTGTATTCAAATTCTACCAGTGGAAGATACTCCTCCCATTTCCTTTGTTGGTGCATCACATACATCCTCAACATATCTTCCAAGATCCTGTTAACCCTCTCTATCTAACCATTTGTCTACGAATGATAAGTTGTATTGAAGACCAACTTTGTACACAAACCTACAATAGCTCCTTCCAAAACTTGGAAGTAAACTTTGCATGTCTGTCCGACAGAACCTTCTTTGGAACACCATGTAGTCACACTATTTATTTGATAAAAACCTGTGCTACCTCACTAGCTAAATATGTATTCTTCACTGGAATGAAGTGAGCTACCTTGCTCAACCTATCAACCACGACCTTAATAGTATCATGTTACCTCACTTTCCTTGGAAGAACTGTGATGAAATCCATGGAAATGACCTCCCATTTCCATTCTTGGATCACAATAGCCTATAGTAGACCATGTGGATGCTTGCATTCCACCTTTTCCTATTGACAGTCTAAACATCTAGCTATGAACTTTCCCACTTCCTTCTTTAGATTCGTCCAAAAGTAAAAATTCTTCACTGTTGTCAATGTGTTATGATATACTAAATGCCTCAAATACGGTTTCACATGAAACTCCCTCAAGATAAGCTTCTTGAGATCACTGCAATTCAGCACATAGATCCTATCTAAAACCTCACCAAGCCATCTGGCATGAGATGATAGTCTACATCCTGATCCCCTATACCTGTACATGTACCTACATCGGTACTCTGTTGTAACATGTTCATGATCTCCCTGTATATGGCAACCCGTTGTCCTGCCTGCAAGATCCTATCTTGTAACTCTGTCCATAGGAGATATAACTGCTATATGATTTACCTGTACCTTCCTACTAAGAGCATATGCAACACATTTCTCTTTCCCTTTGATGTATCTGATCTCGAAGTTGAACTCACTAAGGGTAGCCAACCACCTAGCTTGTTTGGCATTTAGATTCGACTGGTCAAAAAAATACCTCAACCCACTGTGATCACTCATCAATGTAAACCTCCTACCCAAAAGATAATGTCTCCGCATCTTCAATGCATGTATAATCATTGCTAGCTCAAGATCATGCATTGGATATTTCTTCTTGTCCTCATTCAGTTTATGTGACTCATAGCACACTACCTGTCCTTCTTGCATGGGAACTCCACCAAGTCCCCTCTTGCAAGAATTTGTACACAGTACAAACTCCTTGTCTGGATCCACGATTTTTATTACTGGTGCATGTGTCAACAACTTCTTAGGCTGCCCAAAACTATCTTCACATTCCAGCGTTAATTCAAACTTCTTACCTTTCTGATGCAATGATGTGATAGGATATGCAATGTGTGAGAAGTTCCTGATGAACCTCCTATAGTAACCTGTCAATCCCATGAATGATCTCACCTCATCTAAATTTTTAGGAGCTGCCCATTCCATGATGGCCCTTATCTTTTCTGGATCTACTTCTATGCCTTCCTTGGAGACAACGTGTCCCATGTAGTGTACCTCATTTTGAAAGAAGTTGCAATTTCTAAGCTTAGTATACAACTTATGCTCTCTTAGCAATATCAACACTATTGCTGAATGTTCGACATGTTCTTCCTCATTCATAGAATATACCATTATGTCATCAATGAATAATATAACAAACTTGTCCAAATAAGGACACAACACACTATTCATCAAACACATGAATGTAGCTATAGCAGTAGTCAAACTGAATGGAACAACAACAAACTCATAATGCCCATATCTAGGCCTGAACATAGTCTTGAAGATATCCTCTTCCTTAATGTGTACTTGATGGTATCCCGATCTCAAGTCGATCTTAGAGAACACTACTTCTCCCTTTAGTTGATCAAACAAATCATTAATCCTCGGTAATGGGTACCTGTTCTTGATTGTTACCTTGTTCATATGCCTGTAATCAATGCACAATCTAAGAGTACCATCTTTCTTCTTTATGAACAACACTGGTGCGCCCCAAGGTCATACACTGGGTCAGATATATCCTTTGTCCAAAATTTCCTTTAGTTGCAACTTCAACTCGACCAACTCAGGTGTACTCATCCTGTAAGGTGCTTTTGATGCTAGAACTTCCCCTGGCACTAACTCAATAGAAAATTCTACCTCCCTGTGAGGTGGAAACTCTATAATGTCCTCCGAAATACATCCTGAAACTGCTGCAAAATTGGGTACCTGCACAACAAATGAGGATCCTCAACCTCCTTACCCTTGTCACTGGAAATGTGTACTGCAAACATAACACAATCATTTTTGCAAGTACACTTAGCCTGCATGGTGGTAACCATCCTCACTAATATAGGCTTCTTCCTTCCTGGAAAGGTCCTCTTTTCCCCACTATCATCCACACACTTAATGGCCTTGTTAAAGCAATCCACTTTGGTTCTGTGAAGGTATAGTCAATCCATACCAAAAAGCATGTTATACGAACCCAATGACAATACATTCACATGCACTATTGTAGGCATACCATTTAACTCAAACGCACAAGCTCTTACCCAATGGTGAACTCGCTTCTTTGTACCTGTAGCCAATTGTACTAACCAAGATTCTACATGCACTTATTTTCTCAAGCCACACTTAGCCATTAGGTCAAGATTAATATAACTATAGTTAGATCTAGGATCAATCAAAATAGAAACAACTTGATCATAAATATTACCATCCATCTTAATGATCGATGACTGATCATCTGCCTACCTGTTGTCCATAGTTACATAAATCCGAGGAATGTTATGAACAACATCACCATATTTATGCGCCTCCTGAGCACTATAGATCTGGGGTCTACCACAACTTTGATACTGTGGACAATCCCTCTTACAATGATCCTTGCCACATATCCAACACTACAATGGTTCCCTACCACCACCTATAGCCTGCTACTCTCAATGTCCCTTCTCAGCTGTATTGAATATCTTGTAAGGAACTGCATTATCTTTCTCACTTGCATCTTGAGGTCTTCCTTGCTTTGGTGGCCATTTTCCTTTAGCGTCTCATTTCTTTCCAATTCATGCTTTGACTCAATTTTTCACTTTGACTACTCATAACAATGCTTCAACTTTTGGATGGCCTCCTCCAACGATCTAGGCTCATTGAACTCAAAATGGTCTATGTATGCAACTGGAAATCTACTGATGGATCTCTAAACCTTGGCCTTCTCCTCTCTAAGGTAAGGTACACACCTCAACAGCTCCAAAAATTTGCTAGTATACTTCTCATCTATCATAGAACCCATCCGCAACTCATAAAACTCCTTAACTTTGTCAGCTTAGTACCTCTCAGACAAGTAATTCTTCTTGAAGAGCCTTTCAAACGTATTTCAAGTCAAATCACCCTCATGTATCTCCTTGACATTATTCACATATTCCCACCAAATATTTGCTTTACCTTTGAGACTAAAAAGGGATGTCCTTGCTTGCATGTTTTCTGAGTAATCATGCAATCTAAATAATTTCCTGATGCCAAGCAACCAAGCCTTTGCATCTTTCAATTTCTTAATCTCTCCATCAAAGGTAGGTGGCTTTTCCTTCTTGAACTCATCTGGAAAGTATCCCCTATCATTCCTCCTGTACAGGTGATAACAATGATGATCATGATGTCTATCAGAACCATAACTAGAGTAATACTTGCATATGTCCTCCCTCCTATCTAGAGTGTCCAATATACTTCCATCTCTGATAGTGTCAGGTTTATCTGACCTATGTCTACTATGAGACTTGCTTCCATATTCTCCATTAGTTCCATCCTCATGTCCATGGTTGATCTGAACAGGTCCTTGTCGCTGCAAATCTGACGAACTCTGAAGTAATATCACATTCACCTCTATTTGTTTCTCTTGTGCCTACATGATTTTGTAATTCTCTGCATTGCAGCTCTGTATTTCTTCCTTCAGGATTCTTAATGTGTCTACCAAGGTAGAAGAGTTCCCCCACACTACACTGCTAATTTGATGCATAGGGATATTCTATGTAGTATACCACCTTGCTAGTCATCTGATCTCTTTCCTGCAAGGCATACTATGCTAGCTAAACCAAATCACCATAAATCAACGTACCTTATCACAACTTAGGGAGGATACCTTGTCTGTAAGATCATCGAATTAGCATGATGCATGTACAACATAACCATAATAACATATAGGCATATATCAATAAGTGCATCAACGCATAACCATCATACTAACTAGGGTCTAGTCATCAATGCAATGCCATATCAAAAATGCATGTTATGACCTCATAACCATCATACAAGAATTGATTAGTCGAACATAAGCGATCAATTCTTGTAATGAACCTACAAGGTTGATGCATGTAATCAAATAACCAAGAATGAAACCCAATGTACAAGGATGTAATCAAGCTGCACATAATTGTATAACCAATCACATACTCATGACGATGCATTCCATAAAATCGACATGAAGTTCCTCATGATACCCTTACTACTACCATGATCAATATGATGTTCTGCAACAAGAACATGGAATGCAAGTGTAAGAGCCACACACGTAACTGACATGCATGCATGACCAACACATTACCCATATCTATAGCACCAGATATGACCCAAAGAGAGCATAACCATGCTCTAATACCAATCTGTAACACCCCCTCCTAGGTCTACCCAAAGTAACCATGTCAACCAGCATAAACATGAGGAGAGATGCTACTACAATCAGATTCGACATCCTATGTCACCTTAAGGAAGTGGAATCAACGGAACATCACATACAGTCATCCAACATCATCAACATAACCCTCAAAAGACAAGTCAACCACTTAGAAAAGCATGTTCCTAGGTCCCACTATTATTCTGTAGCTCTTAGGCCATAGTAGATATTATGCTATGGGCAAGGGAGCGCCAAAAACCTAAATTTTCTCTCACAGGCCTACCTGCCAGTGACTATGGACCAAAATTGCCAGTTCTGTGCCAACGACCCCAGGATTTAAGCCACTTTTCTCGCCCATAACTTGTTGTAACTTTTAGAATTCATTAAAAACACAATAACAATGTGGATCAATCAAAAATCACCCTCAAGACTAGGCCTGAGCATCCCCAACTGGAATTGACATTCTGTCAAACTCTTGGCATCAATGCAACCTACAGGTCTAGGATACATGACAAAGCATAAATGACTGAAATAGCTTATGAAACATAACTAGTATAAAAACATATAAATATCAGAGATATGAAAACCATTAAATCCACATATAAATCAGTGAAAAAGTAAGAGAACTTAGCTCTTATTAATCATACATAAATCTAACCAGGTTCAGGACTTCCATGTACCACCCGACGATAGACATGGCTGAACCAAATCTCTCTTTCAACCAGTCACCCCAGTGCAATATTCCAAGCATGAACGTGGGTTCTCATAGAACAACCAATTTGAGAAGAACCAAGGGAAATCAGAGGTTAAACCACCTCCACCCTCACCAAACCGTGATCACACCAAAACTAGTGCTTCGATCACAACTGAGCATAACTTAGAATTCCATCTAGAATCCTTCACTATCCTTGAGGAATTTTCCATCTCCTTAACTCTCAGGATTTACCACAATCCAAACCTGGATCACTTGGCCCTAAACCGAGTCTTCTCCCTTAGGCTTTACTGTGTATCCTGCCAAAACTGGTCAGGGGATTTGTAGGCCCTTGGGAATGAACCTTGAGACCACCTCTGCCCTCAATTCTAAAATCCATCTAATACTTCCAAAACTCAAAACTGAGATCAACATCCCAACATTCCATGACATCCAGAAAAACACTAGGCTATGCTGAAAACCATTGTCATAACCTGACAAAACCATGCCACCGACAACAAGAGAACCATACAAAAACATGCAAAGCCATGCATGTCCAAACCAGTGAGAAAATCACACATGCAAAAGGTTACCTATAAGTATTCCTGCTAAAGCTAATTAATCCTACTTTCCTTTCCTTGATCCTTTCTTTCTTTTTCTTTCCTTTCCTTTATTTTCCTTTCCTTTCTCCAAACTAGAGTGCTCCAAGAAAACTCTAAGTGACCAAAAGAGTGAGAGAGAGAGAGAATAATGAGAGAGCTCAAAACTTGAACTGAAAAAAGCCATGAACTGGTCCTCAAAATCCTTTTTATGCATGAGGCCTCTAATTTCTTCATTTTCCATTATTTTCCTTCAATTTACTCCTCACATGCAACCTATGACCTTTCACCTTACGTTTCTCCTAATTTTCTTTATTTTCATAAATAAATGTGCTAAAAATTCCTTTTTTCCTTTTAATTCATTTGCCTTAGCCTTTGCAAATTTTCCTTAGCCAAAACACACATCCAGCAATGCCCACTAGGATATATTTGCCCAACATTCAGCTGGAATAAGTGTCCCTTAACTGTGGTCTTATTTTTCCTTTTTTAACTTTTATTACATGAACTTTTCACCAAGGTTGTTACAGCCACCCAAGTTCATACTTCTATGGTGATTGTAACTTTCAGTTTCCTGCAGTAGTGAGAGCCCTAATTCTCTTCGCGCATGTGAGATATTTCTATCCCAAAACAAATCAAAAATTACTTCACTCCCCTTTCTCCTTCCTTCGCTAGGTGTTAGGCTCATTTCTTCTTCTTGACCAAACACTTGATGATGCTTGAGTGAGTGTGTCTAGAGTGAGGCCGAGATTTCCTTTATATATTCCTTCTTTAGTCCTCAAAATATGTTGACATCATCTTCTGGAGACGTCGACTTCTCCTTTATAGGCCAACTTAATCATATAACATTTGCCAAGGCCTTGGAGGGTTAATTTACTTTGACTTTGAATTGAAAATTTTTCTTAGAATATGTAACATTCCCAAGAAGGGTCTTCCATATATGACAATGAATCATAAACAATAGAAGCTCTCAATGGGAGCTTTGACCTATAAAATAAATTCCTCTTGATCATGAAACCCATGCTTGAAGAAAATAATAACATATTTATTTTTCTCATTACATCAAATACATAAAATCATGATTACATATGTCATTATGAATATCGAACATAGTTACATATTTCAACACTGCTTAACCAGGGAGGTATTCATAATCCATACAAGGTACTTGTACATTCTCAATCTGAAGAATTCTCATAAGTAGAGTTGGATTGGTAACCCATCTGTATAGCATCATATCATCTAGCATTCTCACATAGCAAGGCCTTGACTAACAAATCTATCTCTCCACAAGATCTAATCACAATGATGAAAATACCAGTTATTTATAAACATCTTCATCATTGTCTCTCAAGGAGCATACTCCACTCGGATGTTCACAGGGTATGTCCTTCTAGGAATATTCTTATATTGGATTCTCATTCCTCAAAGAATACCGGTACTCTGCTACTACTCTTACCTTGGACTCCCTACCACATCCTCAAAGAGTATGAAATGCTATATTCTTACTAAACCCTTAATTCTTTCTTCCAAAGTGAAGAAAAGAATGGTGTGCCTATCTCTCCTCATGGCCTTCACTAAGACTTATTGTTGTTAGTCTTGGTCTAGTGCATGACACATGAAATAGAGAACCATATATGTCACTCCCTCTTAACCAGGGATGACCAACCCATTCCATAAAAGGAATGTACTCAAGCTCCCTCTTAACTAGGGATTTGTCCAAGCACCCTCTTAACTAGGGACTTAATTTCAAAAACTCATTTGTGGAGATCATGATAACTTCAACTGCTTCAAGAGATTCTCCATTGGATGTCATGAATTTTCATCATTATGGAGGCTTCATGTTTTAGGACTTCTTAGTAGGGCATCATCCATTCATCACTTTCCTCAAGTTATTCATGTCATTCTTCCTCTTGTCTGAAAGTGATCTTCTATATTTAGCTTTCGTTCATACACCTACCTTCTCCACATCATTTTTCCTTCAGGATATTTTATCCTAGAACATGAGTACCAGTTGTAGGTGACATCCACAACTCTTCCTTCGATATCCTTATATTAGCCCATCCATATATTGATCAAAAATAAAAAATGATCATGAATTTTAACATTACCTTTGCATCATGACTCTTTTGTTGCACCATCAACATTCTGCATATTGACATATATCTAAGATACATAATGTCAAGGGTCTCCTTTTTCTAGACTGCATCAAAGTCTTCATATCTTTTCCATGGAGATGTCATGAGAAATCCTTCTAGTCATTAGATGTTGATTTCCTTTTATGTGACCATAGTTTCATATTTCATGATATCTCCTTACTTTCTTCACATATTTCTCCCCAGTAACTTCCATCCATAGTTCATTCATTTTGTCAACCACTTCATATTCCATGTGAGGACTTATTATGTTGATTTCATCTGGTCAATACGTGAACCATGCCTTCATGCATCTTTCCAAAGGATTATATCCATTTCTTGATCTTTCTCTTGACGTAGAAAATTTATCCATGATATTTGCAACTATATGACACGACTCAATTTTATCAAATACATGCATACATACCTCATTTCTTATTTTTGGTCATCCAAACTTCCTTTGGCAGCTTCCATGATTGAAATTTCTTCAATCATCTTGACCTAATTCATTTCTTTGTCATCATACCATCATCCCATGAATACCTATCCAATTTGGATTACTCGATGAGGCACTTGCTTATTTCAATAGGTGAATCTTCTAATGAATATTCCAATGTAGGATATTGATCATCCTCTTCCTATAAATTCTCCTTTTGAATGAAGTATGATGAGCTTTATACTAGATGACTTTCTTCTATCCATAAGCACTACTTATGATTCTAATGAGGTTGTCAAGAGCTTCTTCCTTCTATTGATGACTTTCGTATACTTCTACTTCAACTATCTTTTAAAACTTCTTATAATGATGTCACGAGCCCTTATTTCAATTGTATGATTTTATGGTTCCATTCCTAACATGATGCATGATTTTCAATGCTTTCTATCTTATGGTAATTCTTTAACCATGGTATAGGTCTTCCACCTTCTACTTCTTCGAGGTATCCGAATAACGTTTAAGGGTCTGTATAGTTCCCTCCTTTCATCATGTTTCTTGAAACAAAGGCTTAGCCCATCCATATTTTACTTCTTGTACCTCCAATATTTATTAACAAGTACCCCAAGCAAAGTGTACAATACCAAAACATGATGTCAAGATGTCGTTCTAGGGTTTTATGCAAACAAGAGGTCATCCAGGGTTCTTAAGTTCAAAGCCTAGATCATGTTTTTCTCTTCATGCCATTCCAGGGTTTATCCATTGTCCTAGAATCCTAACAAAATCCCAGAGATAAATTTATAGGGAACAAGACTATGGTTTCTTAGCACTACAATTTCTTATTGTTCAAAATACAAACCCTAGAACAAAAACTTCAACCCTTTTGATGGACACTTAAAAACACAGATTTTATGCATACCTCATGGATACCTACCTGTAGAGATTTGTTCTTTTGAATGTTGTCATTTTGATTGACCCTTTTCTTCCTTCAAGGCTTCCTTTAAATGAGACTTTAACCAAGACTATGACATCTTTTCCACAAACTCTTTTCTATTTGATAGTTCTAAGATTTCTTTTCTTCATATCTTCATAGTAAATAATCTTCTTGTTGTCTGTAGATTCTTGTTTTCACTATCTTTTAGAATTTTTTAAATGATCATCAAGGCACTTCCATTGGAAGGTTAGCCTTCTCGAATGATTGATCATTCCACAAAGAATGAGTATATGAGAATTGTTGATGTTTGCACTCTTAGTTCCATAGATGTTTGATTCACCTCAAATACGAGTTTTACAAACTGTGATATAAATATGAATTATCTTCATGATGTTCTTCAGTATTCTTGGGGAGTTTGATTATTTTCTAAGGATGCCTATAAATTAGGACATGAGGTTGCTACATATGATTTCGTGATGAAACAATCTTCTTCTTTCTAGGTTTAGAGATTTGATCCTGGTTCCAAAGGATTCAGATTACTTTGAAAATTTGAATTAGGCCTTCCGCCTCTTGAAACAATGAAGTAGTATTCTTAGAAATTAATCTATTTTGCACACAAGGATTGATATTAGAGGTCTACTTACTTTACTTTGAATATTTTTTTGTGCCCGAAACTTGATCAAGCCTTCTTCTTAGATTATGAGTATTCCTTCTTTGATATCCTCAAGTCTTCTTATGCCTTCGCTTCTTGGAGGAGAAACTTCTTTATTAATTTGAAACTTCTCTATAATATTCAACATGTATTTTCTCTAGATGAACTTCCTGTGAATTTTCCCTTGAATTTCCTTCTTTAAGTTTCCCTTCCTTGACTTGTAGCCTTAGCTCTGATACCATGTTGAGAAATTTGGGGGCAATAGTAAAAGGTAATTTCTCTTACTTATGATAACTTCTTATGAAGACTTCTTATTTTTCTTGATTATGTTCTTCTTTAAGTTGATTATTTTTGTGTTCTCTTCATCAAACAATTACCAAAACATAATGGAAAATGAGGCAAAGGACACAATATATAGGCGATCAACCAGGGCGAAAACCTCTCCAATATTGAGAGGAAAACCCACAAAATTCTTCTTCTTATAGAATCTTCCATTGATGAATTCCAAGATGTATACCCTTGACTTATAACCCCTCCAAGACCAAGTCAACTCCTTTATTTAATGAATCTTCCTTCCACAAAGTCAGCCTCAATCAAACTAGCCTTTATGTAGCAGAAGCTTCTCCTTAGACCTCCCTTTTTGACCTACAACTTCTTGACTATAATTTGGCCTAACTGCAGCAAGCCTAGGCTATACGTTCAGGAAAGATCATGGAGAATTTGTCCTCCTTTCTTCTTCACTTGGTGAGATACTTCTTCTTCAACAATTCTGCCTTCAAGATGATTCCTTTGCCACCCAATTTTGGACTTCTATGGTTATTGTAACTTTTGGTTTCCCTACAGCAGTGAGAGCCATAATTCTCTTTGCACGTGTGAGATATCTCTAGCCCAAAACAAATCAGAAATTACTTTGCTCGCCTTTCCCCTTCCTTCGCTATGTGTTAAACTCCTTTTTTCTTCTTGATTGAGCACTTGGTGATGCTTGAGTGAGTATGTCTGGGGTGAGTTCGAGCTTTCCTTTATATATTCTTTCTTGAGTCCTCAAAATAGGCCGACATCATTTTCTAGAGTGGCCGATTTCTCCTTTATAGGCTCACTTGATCATTTAGAATTTTAAAAAGTCTTGGTGGGTTAATTTACTTGACTTTGACTTGAAATTTTTTCTTACAATATGTAACATGCCCAAGAAAGGTCTTCCATATATGACAATGATTCATAAGTGATAGAAGCTCTCAATGGGAGCTTTGACCTATAAAAATAAATTCCTCTTGAGCATGAAACCCATTCTTCAAGAAAACAATAACAAATTTATTTTTCTCATTACATCAAATACATAAAATCATGATTGCTTATGTCAATATGAAGACCGAACCTAGTTACATATTTCAACATAATCAAGAAAGTAAGTAAGACAGTAAGTAGAGATCGTATTCTTAGATCCCTACTGGGTTGAGCAACTTCTTGTGAAGCCTATCTCAATTGTCGAGGGGAAAAAGGACCATAGGTCTCATCACACCATCAAAAGAAGAATGAAAATAAAAAAAATAAAAATAAAAAATAAAAAATTATTCTAATACAGTGAAAAAAACTTGCTCGACAAAACTAGAAAGAAGATAAATTCAAATTCAAGTCCTCACATAGTCCTATTTGTCATTCACTATGTGATAATATATATGGGCTTTTAAAAAATAAAGGATATCATACTTGCTTCAATCAACCACTAACTCCAATTGTGAATAGTGTGCTAATATTCAAACAAAGTGTTACACACTGAAGCATAATAAAATAATTCAGATATAAATCTCATCGTTCATCTAATGTGCTCAATGCAAGTGCTTTTAACATAGGAATCAAACCAATACAAATCCTAATAAATATTCAAGCTTTGGAGAATAAGTTTCCATGAACCCAAAACAAGAAATAATGCAACCAAAAAGGACCACAGTGTAAGCACTTTGCAATCACAAATGTTTTAACGATATATTACTAAAGCTCTTTATGAAAACTACCAAACGTTGGCTTCAAAGTTATGCTCATTTTCAATGCATTATTGTGCAATGATTCAAATATTTATCTCTACAAAAGGTAAGGAAACACAAATATAAATCTATATCAAAATATCATTAAGATATGGCTCACGTTCTTTTAACATTAGGTCAAAATAATATGCATCCCAATAGATAGGTAATCTTTGTAAAAATATATTTTTTTTCTAATATTTCAATATTTCAGTAGAAGAGATAGATCGATCCCAAAGCATTGTTACACAGGTACCTTGTAGTCACAATGAATCAATAAGAATTTTATCAAAGTCCCATAGAGAAGCTATATGTATCCTTACAATAATCCATTCAAAATGAATTTACAGGAAAGAGAGTAAAAGATATTTCGTTATCAAAATATAATTGATTTAGAACTTGCTACAATTGATTTGTGGTGCAACGTTTAAAAGAAGTGATATATCAAAATTTCATTTCTGGTATTCTCCAGTTCCAGGCACAATTCACATAAGAATACAATGAAAATATGATCCCAAGAAACACAATAACAACTATTTCACTTTATGAGCACAAACCCACTTAGACCTGAAAGCTTTAAGGCTCATTAGCACACCACACCATATATATTAAATAATACACCAACAAATTTATATCCTAGAGAAGGAAATAAAAAAAAGGAGAGGGAAATGATTGAGTTGATAGGCCCAAACAACCAACACGTTTCCTTATGAAAATATCAAATCACAGAGCTTATTATCAACACAAGATTAGCACACCACACCATATATATTAAATAATACACCAACAAATTTATATCCTAGAGAAGGAAATAAAAAAAAGGAGAGGGAAATGATTGAGTTGATAGGCCCAAACAACCAACACGTTTCCTTATGAAAATATCAAATCACAGAGCTTATTATCAACACAAGTGATGGGACATAAAACTTGGCATAGCCTTAATATTGTAATTTCTCATACTTTTACATGAGACAGAGTTAAACCAAAGTCCAATGATCATATGGAGAGATCCAAAGAGCTAAAGTAGCAACATATTATTATAGTAGAATCACTAGCCTGGATGAGAGCCATAACTATATTTTTATATCAGTTACGATACAGAGTCGGGCTACAACTAGCCAAAGCAGTTGCGAAACAAAATTAGTACAAATAATAACAATCCATGGGGAGATAATTCTGGTTGCACTTGTTTTCCAATCATGGTAAATTGGAGATCTGCTTGTAGAGAGACTCGGAGGTCAGAGCCCCCAAATCTCGATCAAATGCCAAAATAAGACTTCAACAAAGCATGTCCACTTTAACCTAACTCCATCAATGACTTTGACATAGTGTAAAGGTATCCATTTGTTACGAGCCCATGTGGCAGTTCTTCACATATAAACAATGCACACTCTCCTTTTCCTTTGGTTGCAAGGACCTGTAGAAGGTGCAAGGCCTATGTTACTATCATTAGCAGCAATTATAAATAAAAATTAAGCTTTAAAATGCACTCAAATGAAGGAGTTTTGGAATAATTAAATCTTTACCTTGTAAATTTTTTAAAAGATGTATCATTTGGGCATATTCATCCTTAGTTACACCAAAAGGTTGCGAGGATATGCAGTAAAGAGTTCAAAATTGGTAAAGAGGGAGGTAACAAGGGCGTTAAGATAATGGAAAACTCTGCAATTTTTAGGCTTGACATCTCCCTGGTATTGATGAGTTTGTGTGTCCTTGCACAATCAAAATGGATGTAACCATATTATAGTCACTCCGTACAATTTTCTGGCCAAATTGAAGTCTTTGTTTGTTCATTTCCTAATGTAAATATTAACCCCTGGTATACCAGTGGCTTGCATTTCCTTTAAATTTCTCCAACTTTATATTTTGATCCTATACATAAAAATTATGTATGCGCCACTTCTTGAACAATATATCAGTGTTCTTATTTTCTTCCCTCGTTTTTTCCATTTCTTTCCTCATTCATCACCAAGTTCCGGATTTTGACTTTTTTAACTTGCTTCCTCAACTTCCCAATTTTCTTCCCATCCCTTATCTTTTGTTGTAAAAATTCAACTTGAAACGATTCTTGAGGGTCTTTTGTAGATTTTAGGCCATGTTCACGTGTACTTATGGATGCAAAAGTCTTAGGTGCTATTAAATTATTTTCTTTCTTTCCAACCAGTTTCTTTCTTAGAGCGAAACACTTGTCACTAGTTACCAGTTCCGGATTTTGACTTTTTTAACTCGCTTCCTCAACTTCCCAATTTTCTTCCCATCCCTTATCTTTTGTTGTAAAAATTCAACTTGAAACGATTCTTGAGGGTCTTTTGTAGATTTTAGGCCATGTTCACGTGTACTTATGGATGCAAAAGTCTTAGGTGCTATTAAATTATTTTCTTTCTTTCCAACCAGTTTCTTTCTTAGAGCGAAACACCTGTCACTAGTTACCTATTTCACAAGGATTCCATCATCCAAGTGCCCCTTGCATACAATTTTTATCATCCTAAAAAAAATTATCCACTAGAAAAGTGAACCTCTTCTGAAATAGAGGGCTCGTATTCATGATTTAACCCATCAACTGACGAGGATACTTGAAGTGCATCAAATATACACGTGTCTTTAATAGAGAGGGAGCACATTTTCCTTTGGCCATATTTCTAGTCACCCTCCTTGTTAACATAGGGGTTGGTCTTTTTATAGGTGTATTTTTCTTTGAAGCTTCTTTATTAGTCCCTACTATCTGGCCATGACTATAGTAATTGAAAAGATGGAATTTAACATTAATTTTACTTGCTTACCATTACAAATGACAAGTGACATTACAAATGACAAGTGACTATTATGAGTAACTAAATTTTTAAAGAAAAATTAAAAATTAGTTTGATAGTCTTATTTAGCCTCTTCCCGAGACGGGAGGGGCTAAAACATAGATTATATTTTTTTTCCCATCGGCATTTGGAATATTTTTGCATAACAGAGTAAACTAATGCTTTAAAACATTAAATGTCATACTAAATTAAATTAAACCTATAATAACTGAATTAACCTATAATAACTGAATTAAATTAAACCTAAGCTCATAAGATTCATGACAAGGTCAGAGACTTGGCATGGAAGGCTTCTGTCCAGTGTACTTGTACCCTGCCACCTACCACCGCTTCAATCTAGGTGCCATTCCATAAACTTGTACCCTGCCACCTACCACCGCTTCAATCTAAGTGCCATTCCATAAACTGGAATAGTGGTCCCTTTCGCCTGCCCAGCTGGGAGTACCCACTTGTCTAGTGTCATGGCGAGAGTGCAACAGTTGTTCCTCCTTCATGCAGCTGCCCAGCAGTTATGTTGAAAAACTTTTATGTTACCAACCGGCACAGGATTAACTGGCATTTGAAGGAGCTCCCCATCTAGAACGATGCAAGTGGCCAGCCGGGTTACGCTCTGAATCTATAATCTAAATCTATAATTTGAGCTTTGACAAATCCAATTTGGTTCCTAGCTGCTAGCCTCTTTCCATGCCTGTTCATGCTCCCTTTATTCATGCTCCCATGCTCCTGACTTTCTTATCTACTTTCCTGTTCTTGCCATCCCTGT
Organism: Pinus taeda; assembly: GCA_000404065.3. Taxonomy (NCBI): domain Eukaryota; kingdom Viridiplantae; phylum Streptophyta; class Pinopsida; order Pinales; family Pinaceae; genus Pinus; species Pinus taeda. The sequence continues at coordinate 235 of APFE030544633.1, read as the reverse complement.
TCATGCACTCTACTCCGCCCTAATTCTCTAGAGGTATTTTTTTGCTTTTGGTCAACTTCAACTTTTCTTTTCCTGCAGAATGTTGGGTATTTTTGCAATGGGAAAATACCAAAACCAGAAAAACAAAACACAGAGGCAATGCTCTGTTTCCTTTACACCAGGATCTTTTGCACAGAGGAGCCTTAAAAAAATTACAGAGCAAAGTATTTCACCACCATAAAGATTTCCATTCATT
>APFE030544630.1:29286-81884 GCA_000404065.3 Pinus taeda | reverse complement strand
AAAGGTGGTGTGCTGGAAATGTGGAAAGGAAGGGCACTTCAAAAGGGAGTGTAATCTAAAGCTCCTGATAAAGGAAAAGGATTTGATGATGCTTCTTCTGTAGAAGCGAAAACCACCTCAGATGAAGGTGGGGATGTGTACTTGGCTTCTTCAAGTACACATGTAGATCATGAGGCATGGTTGATTGACTCAGGTGCATCCTTTCACTTCACTCCCCATAGAGAGTGGTTCTGCGAGTATGAGAAATATGATGGTGGTGACATCTTCTTAGGAGATGATAGGAAGGCTAGAATAATTGGTCGCGGAAAAGTAAAGTTGAAGTTGCAAGGTGGAAGGGTTAGAACCCTTCCGGGTGTTCTGCATATTCCTGCATTGGCCAGAAATCTGATTTCTGTAAGCAAGTTGGATGATGCAGGTGTAAAGACACTGTTCGAGAAGGATACCTGCAAGATGGTTCGAGGAGCACTGGTATTGATGCGGGGAGTTCGGATTGGAACTCTGTACAAGCTGCAAGGTAGCACTGTTGTTGACGGGTGCAATAGTTCTATGGTTCCTGAAAATGGAGCAGAAAATCTAGTGGTCTCTGGAGAGAAGACCATGTTGTGGCATCAAAGGCTTGGACATATTGGAGAGAAGGGCCTTCGAATACTTCATGTAAAGGTATGGTAGAAGGTATGAGTAATAGCTCTCTGGATTTTGATTTCTGTGAAAATTGTGTATATGGGAAGCAATCGGGTGAGTTTCCCCTCTGCTGGTAAGAGGACGAAACAAATATTAGAGCTTGTGCACAGTGATGTGTTTGGACCTATGAAAGTTCATCACTGGGTAAGTCTGTGTACTATGTATCATTTATAGATGACTTCTCAAGGAATACATGGATATATTTCCTTAAGAAGAAATCTGAAGTCTTTGACAGTTTAAAGAATTTAAGGCTCTGGTGGAAAATCAGACAGAGAAGAAGATAAAGGTACTGAGGACAGATAATGGTGGAGAATTCTGCAGCAAGGAATTTGAAGAATTCTGTAAGAAGTGTGGTATAGCATGGCAGAACACTACTCCATATACACCTCAGCAAAATGGAGTCGCAGAAAGAATGAACAAGACGTTGAGGGAAAGGGCAAGAAGCATGCTCAGTGGTGCCGGGTTAGGACAAGAATTCTGGGCAGAGGCGGTGGATACTGCATGTTACTTGGTCAACAGGTCACCTTCATCAGCGTTGGAGGAGAAGACTCCACAAGAAGTATGGACTGGTAAGAAACCCTCTCTTTCACATCTAAGGGTATTTGGATGTGATGCATATGTACATGTTCCAAAGGAGAAACGAACCAAGTTGGATAGTAAATCTGAAAAGTGCATCTTTATTGGGTATAAGGATGGTTTAAAGGGTTATAAGCTTTGGAACCCAGTCACACGGAAGGTTGTGTATAGTCGAGATGTGGTGTTCAAAGAGGTGAAAGATGTTATTAAACATGAAGTCCAACCAAAGGAACCTGTGAAGATAGAGTTTGAACTAAAGGAGGAAGAATCAGACTCTGTAGCAGAGGAGGAATCAGAAATGAAGAGCCACAAACTCCGGCTGTGAGAAGATCAATTCGAGAAAGAAGGCATCCAAAATGGTATAGTCCATCTGCTTTCTGTTCAAATTTTGCTTTGTCTGTTACTGATGATGATCCCAGAACTGTGAAGGAAGCAATGGATTCAAAGCATGGAAAACTCTGGAAAGAGGCCATGGTTGATGAAATGGCATCTTTGCACAAAAATGAGGCTTGGGATCTGGTGGAGTTGCCGGTTGGAAGGAAACCCATTGGCAGCAAATGGGTGTTCAAGAAGAAGACAAATGCAGAAGGGAAGGTGGAGAAAAACAAAGCTCGGTTGGTAGCAAAAGGTTATTCCCAGGTGCCGGGAATTGATTTTGGTGATATTTTTTCTCCTGTTGCCAAGGTAACTTCTATTAGATTACTTTTATCTGTTGCTGCTGCTTTTGATTTTGAGGTAGAACAGATGGATGTGAAGACAACATTTCTTCACGGGGATTTTGAAGAGGAAATCTACATGAAGCAACCTGAAGGCTTTGCGGTGAAGGGTAAGAAAGAACTGGTATGCAAGTTAAAGAAGTCTCTGTATGGGTTAAAATAGTCGCCAAGGATGTGGTATCAGAAATTTGATACATTTATATGGGGACTTGGCTTCACCAGAAGCGAAGCAGATCATTGTGTGTATTTTAAATTAATTGGTGACCATGTTATTTATCTGGTCTTATAGGTGGATGATATGTTGTTGGTTGGAAATGACAAAGAAATTATCCAGGATTTGAAGACCCAATTGTCCTCCAAATTCGACATGAAAGATCTCGGTGCTGCAAACTATATTTTGGGCATGGAAATTAAAAGAGATCGGGCAAAGAGGAAGCTCTTGTTAAACCAGAGGAAGTATGTCGAGACAATACTGCAGAGGTTTTATATGCAGGATAGTAAACTGGTGAAGGTTCCTATTCCTGTAGGTGTGAGGTTATCTATTGAACAGTGTCCCAAGACACAAGAAGAGGAAGAGGACATGTCCCGTGTTCCATATGCAAGTGCAGTCGATAGCTTGATGTATGCAATGGTTTGTACTAGAACAGACATTGCACATGTAGTGGGAGTATTGAGCAGGTTTATGTCAAAACCAGGGAAGGAGCACTGGACAGCAGTGAAGCAGGTTTTCAGGTATTTGCGTGGCACTAGTGATTATGGTTTGTGCTACCAAGGAAGACCAGGATCGGATAGAGTTTTGCATATTCGTGGCTTTGTTGATGAAGACTGGGCTGGAGATATGGATCAGAGAAGATCTACAAGTGGGTATGTGTTTAACCTATTTGGAGGTGCAGTCAGTTGGATGAGTAAGAAACAATATATAGTGGCACTATCAACTACAGAGGCAGAATACATGGCAACCACTCATGCAAGCAAGGAATCAATTTGGTTGCAGAGAATGTGTTCAAGTATGGGGTTAGTACAGGGAACTATAAGGATAGACTGTGACAGCCAAAGTGCAATTTTCTTGGCAAAGAACCCTGCTTATCATTCAAAGACAAATCACATTGATGTTCAGTATCACTTTGTGAGGGATATGATAGAAGACAAAAAGGTGTTGTTGGTAAAGGTGGACACTTTGAAGAATACTGCAGATGCGTTGACAAAACCTGTGAACTCTGAGAAGTTCTCTTGGTGTAGAGAAACAATGAGTATTTTAGGGCTGGAAAAATGACTAAGCTCTCCTGTGGCCCCCTATGGAAAGAAAACAACAAGTGGGAGATTGTTGGGTTATGTTATATTCTTTACACGACTAACCTACGCAGTGAACCGAGGGGTTAGAGGGGGGGCGGAGCCCCCCCTTCGTTGCACTGATTGCGCAGCGGGGGGGTCACAGCGGGGGCGGGTAGCCCCCCTCTACGGGGTTTAGAGCAGTGCCCCGGGAAAAATTGTTTTTGGACCCTATATTAGGTTGGGCGAACCTACCTATGGTTTTTGGTCCATGGTTTTGGATGCGATGGTTTTCGGTCCATGGTATTGGATGCTTCAACATGTATAGATATGTATTGTAACATTGAAAGGAACATAATGAAAAATCAAGCTGGTAGTCTCGGTTTTGGGATCTAGTGGGAAATCTCTTTGTATATGTGTTTTATGTGTTATGCTCTCGCATTTTTTATTTTTCCTATGATTTAGAATTCTTATGCAGGTAATTTATGTACGGGGTTAAAACCTACATGGGTGAGTCTTTCTAGACAACATCCATCAGTTCATTATCAGGAGTAGTAAGATTTTTAGAATCCAATTTCCTTTTCTTCCTTTGTCTTTTAACAACAGCTTTGTGTTGTGGGCTATAAAACACATCTAGAGGGGGAATCTCCTCAATTCTCAAAACTATTTTAGAGGTGGGAGTAATAGGGATGTGCTCTGCCTCTTAAGTATTTACAGTCTCCTCTGTTGTAATTTCTTGAGTTTCTTTCTATTGTGGAGTTTGCAACTCTATTGTTTGTTCCTTTATATTGATCCCTTTATTAAAGTTGTCCCATTCTTCCTCTAAATCGATCACCAGGGGTTTTATTGGCTGTGTGGAGATGGAATGGATCTCAGCCTATTTGCCAGTTGACGTTTGCTCAGTTTTCTTTTCTATAGATTGGGTTCTATCTTTTTCTGACTCCCTACTTCTGCTTTTCCCATTTTGTGATGACTTCTCTGATTTTGTGGTAGATTTCTCTTGGGATTCTACTCCAGAATCATTTTTAGAATTTCCTTTGGAATCTCATTCTAGACTTACACTGGGAGTAGGCTCCCTTAATTTTTCAATCAATAATTGGTCCAATGGGACCTTTATTAGCCTCCTTTCTCTCTACTCGTAAAAGGTTTCAAGATCTTCACTGTCAAAAAGTAATTCTACCATATGCTTCACCTCTGTGAAGGTGTTTTTCTGCAAAAAGATGTCATCAAATGCGTCTTCCTCATTACTGAATACTTTTATTTTCACCATGGTGGTAAACTCTTTGACAGTGCCGAATGGATCATATTGGCTTCCAGGGAATTCCTAGATTACAGAGATAAAATAATCTCTACTTCTTTAAATGCATGGCCTAGGTTATGCAAAGAAAATGCTCGACACTATAAAGGGAATGTAGGCCAAATGGCATTTTTTTCTTCCTTTAATGTTTTGCTCATCCCTCCCTCACTAGTTGTTTGACACGCTATCTCTCTAGCCATCAATTTGTCTAGAACATAGTATGGGAGGACATGGGGGGAGGTTATGCTGCCAAATACCATGATATATGTAAATTTATCCTCCCCAGATCATCTGGCCATGGGGTGTTGGCATTATGATATATGTGTTGTCCTTGATGGAAACTCACTCAGATGATAGTTCACAGTGCAACAGGTCAACAGCAAAGGATTACAGATCAGACTCAAAAGAATGAACAAAGAGAGGTATATGATGGTTCACTTTGTCTAAGGAGCATATAAACCTGGGTTAATAGAACAAAAGGAGCGTATATAGTATACATGCACTTTCACAAGAGGAAAAGCACGTACATGTTGGAAAACTAAGTTTTTGGTCCAAGGTATTTTGATCCAAGGTATTTGGTCCAAGGTATTTGGTCCAAGGTATTAACCCTAGGTATTTGGTCCAAGGTATTGATCCTAAGTGGTTTTGGTCCAAGGCATTGAGAAATGCCTAAGAGTATATAAGGAGGAGAAGATCATTAGCCCAAGGGGGCAAGCAATAAGATTCTAAGGAAAACTTCTATCTGAAGTATATTTTATGTTGCAGGGTTATGTTTGGGACTGGATCTGAAATATTCATGTGCACCTTGAGTTCAATATTGGATTAGGAATAATGAGACTTGAAATGAATTATTCTTGAAATGATCTGATATTAGTTGAGACCAGATCTGATGTTTTGTGCCCGTTCTATTTGTTATCTATCATGATTTGGGTTTGTCTGAAGTCTGGAATTGCATCAAAGTTCTGAGTCAAAATTTGTAGATCTGTACGCGAGTTCATCTCGACCAAAGAGCATGTACACGCAGGTTCGGTTCTTTCAAGAAGCGTATACAAAAGGAAAACTTCTTTTCATATCTGACAGATCTATCTGATCAAATTCTGTTGTTTTACTGCTACTTGTCAATGAAGTATTCTTAAAGCTTAACGTAGAATTGAATGTATAAGAAAATTGAGTTTGATTGATTGATTGATTGATAAGGAAGGGTGATCCGTATTTCTATCTATTTTGAACTCTATAATATGATAGTAGATCTTTAGAATGTCACTGATTGTTATAGTTTGTGGTTCAAAAGTTTATTATTTAGTATCTTTAGAGATATACGTAGGTTGGGTTAAAGGAAGTGGCGTATACACGTAGTTTGGGCTCAGAAAAGTAGCGTATAGACTCTAATGCATGATTTTTGAGGTTACAGCTGGTTCTGAATGATGATACAGAGTTCTGGGTTCAGCATAGTGTTCTGGTACCTAATTTTTTAGATTAACTGAATATTGGTTGATGCAGTTTAAGTTTAAAAGCTTTGATGGGTCCAGTGTGAAAATTTGATGAAACGTGGCCTTCATATTGTGGTGTTGTATTCCAAGCATATCCAGTCCGAAAAATTCATGAAACGTGGTCCCTAGTGGAAGAGTGGAGTTTTCTGTAGGCCGGCAGCTACATACCAGTAAACATATTGGCTAGTACAAGAGCTAAGGGGTTGTAGCTCCCTTCCAGTAGCTGGAAAATGAGAGAAGATTGTAGCCTTCTGCAGGTGTGTGCCTGCGTACTGGTATGGGTCTGCACTAGTACAAGATTGTAAACAGGTTTTCTTAGTATTAAAATAACACAAAGACGATAGCAGCAAGTGGTTTTTACCCACATTTGGTTTCCACCTTAAATCTTGGTGTTCATGTGTGTTGCGTATGTGTGAATCTTTATTCTTCTTTTACTACACTATCTCATAAATCTCTAATATATTGGTTTAAGCTCAACACATGATAAATTGTCTAAATCACAAGTTTTCTGCATATATGCTATTTTATTTAACCACAGTCACGTGTACATGCTAGTTCACTACTTTGAAGTAATGTATATAGATCTATTTAGGAATAAAATTATTGATCTAATAATATTGATTCACCCCCCTCTCAATATTATTTCCAAAAATTGGTATCAGAGCAGGTCCTTCAAAAGAAGCTTGATTGCTTGAAGGGAGATCAATCAACATGAATAATAAAGAAAGCATGGGATCCATCAGACCGCCAATCTTCGATGGGAGCAACTTTGTTTATTAGAAAATAAGAACCACATCCTATCTATAATCGCTTGGAACAGATGTCTGGGAAATTTTGGAAGGAGGATATACATTTCCAGCAGCAATTCCTACAGATGCGGTGGGTAAAAAGTAATATGAAATCAATGCCAAAGGTGTCAATGCTTTAATGGGAAGTCTATCACAATCACAGTTTGTCAAAGTCATGCAGCTCAAATCAGCGAAAGAAATATGGGACAAAATTGTTCTGAGCTACGAAGGAGACTCTCAGGTAAAACGTGTTAAGCTTCAAACTCTCAAAATTCAGTATGAAACTCTTAAGATGCATAGTGATGAAAGTATAACTAGTTACTTCTTACGTATAGATGAGGTTGTCAATTGTATGAATAATCTGGGTGAATAAATTAAGGAAGTTACCTTAGTTGAGAAAGTTTTCAGATCCTTGTCTACTAAATTTGAATCCAAAGTGTCTGCCACAGAAGAAAAATAGGATCTGCAGAATATCATTATGACACAGCTTCACGAGATCTTAACTACCTTCGAGATGAGAAAAGGAGGACCATCAAATATGAGAGGAGCCGCATTTAAAGCTTCAGCAAAAGGAAAGGAAGAACACAATGAATCAGGATATATTTTAGAAGAAGAAGATGAGGTAAACTTTGTCAAGAAGCTTCAACGGGGTTCTAGAAGGTTTAGAGGTAAGTTACCTTTCAAATGCTTTGCTTGTGGTAGAGTCGATCATTATGCTACCAGATGTCCTCATAAAGATAAATTTGAAAAAGGAAAGGAATATGCAAAAGGGAATAGAAAAGAAGTTGTGAATAAAAGGAGTTACTATACTCATGAAGATAGTGATGGTTTATCTAATAGTGATGAAGATGAAACTAGACAAGATTACAGACTTCTCATGGCTTATGATAGCAATGATTTTTGGGATACTTTAGAAGAGGATAGTGATGGTTTATCTAATATTGATGATTATAGACTTCTCATGGCTTATGATGATGATAATTTTTGGGATGCTTTAGAAGAGGAAGACCTTCATGAAGAAACATCTAAACTCAAAATCTGTTTAGAAGAAAAGAATATGATTATAGATACCTTGACATACCAACTTGCTGAAAAGGAAAAACACAATGAAAAACTAGAATGTGAAATTGTGGGTCTAAGAAAGGATCTTGAGAAAACGAAATCTCTCAATCTTAGATTTGCTAAAGGATTAGAAACTTTAAATGAAATTATCAAAGTTCAACATTCTCCTCTAATAACGACAGGTCTTGGGTATACTGAAGAATCATCTCAATCACAGAAGTTGTCAACCTCCACCAAAAGATATCTTGATGCAACAAAGACCAGTAAGCAGTATGACAATCATCAGCAAAGGCATAAATCAGATCACCAAGTAAATCATACTCAATTTTCTTTAAGGATGAATAGAAGCCACAACCAACCTTAGGCGAATCATACTCAATTTTCTCCAGAGATGAATATCAATAGAAACTACAATCACCAGGTTAATAGATTCGATAGTTGCAGGAACTTCTTTAATGGGCAATTTTTTTCATGTCATAATTTTGGGCACAAAGCCGCTCAATGCGTTGCTTACAAAACCATCATGACTAGATAAGCACGAAATCAAAGGAATGTAACAAGGATCAAGAAAAGTTCCTATAATAACTTTTCTCCTCTTGAAAATGAAATAGAATGCTCAATCTGTATCAAATTTGGTCATCAAGAATCTGAATGCAGGAGAAAATTTCGGCAAACATCTCAAAAGGAGAAAATTCCATTAAATCCCAAGATATGGAGAAGGAAAGAATCTCAAACAGAAATATGTGGTATAGCCTTGTATGCAGAAGGACAAGAAAATCAGCGGTACATAGACAATGGATGCTCAAAACACATGACAAGTGACAAAGTAAAACTTCACTCATATAATGCCTTAGAAAAGGAAAAGAATGTCTCATTTGGAAATGACACTCCTGCTGTCATAAAAGTTAAAGGCTCTGTTTTCTTGAAAGAAAAGGTTAAAGTTGGAAATGTTATGTATGTAGATGGTTTAAAACATAACTTGTTGAGTGTCAATGAAATGTGTGATCGAGGAATTGAAGTTGTGTTTCGATAAAACAGATGTGTTATTCATGAGCTTGATACAGGAGAGACCATGATCAAAGGTACAAGAACTCCAAACGACCTATACATACTCAAGTGAGGACAACAACAGTTCTATCTAAGCAAAAATGATGAAAACTAGCTAAGGCATAGAAGAATGGGACATTTAAGCTTTTCTCAAATAAGAAAAGCATACAGATTCAAGGTTGTTTGTGATCTTCTAGATATCATCATCGCAGAAAATACAATATGAAAATTGTCAAATCAGTAAGCAAACCAGAGTTCACTGCATGGAAAAAGAAGGGTCAGCTAGTAAGCCTCTTGAACTTGTCCATATTGATTTATATGGACCATCAAGAAAAAAATTACCTCGTGAAGAAGAATACTTTATTTTTTTCATTGATGATTTTTCCAAAATGTGTTGGATAGGTCTTCTAAAGCATAAAGATGAAGCATTTGAAAAGTTCCAAGCCTTCAAAGTTTTGGTTGAAAATGAATCAGATCGAGAAATCAAATGCCTCAAATCTGCTCGAGGAGGGGAATTTACATCAGATGAATTCTTTGACTTTTGTGAACAACATGGAATAAAAAGGCATTTCTCCACCGCAAGGACTCCTCAGCAAAATTGTGGTAGAAAGAATGAACAGAACAATTCAACAAATGGCTCGAGCTATGCTAGATGAATCTGGAACTCTTGCAACCTTCTGGGGTGAAGTTGCATTTGCTGTCGTGACTATTCTCAACAAAACAAATGTTTGGGTAAATATCACTCAAACCCCACATGAAATTTGGTATGGTAAGACCCCTACTGTAAAATACTTTAAAGTTTTTGAAAGCAAATGTTTTATCAGAAGGACTGATGAAAAACTTGGTAAGTTTGAACCCAGAGTAGATGAAGGTATTCTTCTTGGTTATTCTTCCAGAAGTAAAGGATATAAATGTTATAATAAAATACTTGGGAAAATTATTGAAAGCATTGATGTTGTAGTTGATGAAGCATGCAAAAATCCAAAATAGATAAAATCAACAGAAGACTTTGAAGAAGATGGGGATTATTTTCCCACATCAAATCAAAATGATATTGAAGAAGAAACCAATGAAGCACCAAAAGAAGAGATAATGGTAGAAGAAAAGACTTCTTCTAGGTATGTCCAGGAAACTCATCTAGAAACTCAAATTTTAGGGGGAAAAGAGGCAAGTGTTCACACATGAAGAACTATTACAGGGACTTCAAGCTATCTAGAGTTATTATCCTCCACCGAACCTCAAAATGTAAATAAGGCATGCAAAGGTGAATGTTGGGTCAAGGCCATGGATGAAGAACTTGAGCAAATTGAAAATAATGATACTTGGGAATTAGTTCCTAGACCTCAAGATAAATATATTATAGGAACTAAATGGATATTCAAAAACAAGATGAATGAAAATGGAGAATTCATTAGAAACAAGGCCAGACTTGTTTGTAAAGGGTATGCTCAACAAGAAGGTATAGATTTTGAAGAAAATTTTGCACCCGTTGCCAAACTTGAAGCCATAAGGATGTTTCTTACTCTTTCTAGCTTTCAGAAATTCAAAGTATACCATATGGATGTAAAATCAGCCTTCCTTAATGGAGACTTAGAAGAAGAAGTTTATATTGAATAACCAGAAGGATTTATTCTTGGAAATGATGCAAAACTTGTACGCAGACTCAAAAAGGCTCTCTATGGTCTAAAACAGGCTCCAAGGGCCTGGTATTACCGCCTTGACAAATATCTACACCAACAAGGTTTTAAAAAAGGTTCTGCAGATAGCAATCTATATACAAAGATTGAAACTAATAAATTGCTAATTATTATTGTTTATGTTGATGATATCATTTTTGGTAGCAATGAAGAATCCACGAGTCAAAATTTTTCTTCAGTAATGCAACAAGAATTTGAAATGTCCTTGCTTGGTGAACTTACCTATTTTTTTGGTCTACAGGTTCAACAAACTAAATATGGTATTTTTCTGTCACAAACCAAATATCTCAAACAAACCTTGAAAAAGTATGGAATGGAAGATTCTAAACTTGTGTGCACCCCAATGGTAACAGGATGTAGTCTCAGCTCAAATGATGAATCAGCAGCAATACATCAACCAACTTACAGATCCATGATTGGCAGTCTACTTTATCTAACAAAAACTCGACCTGACATCATGCATGCAATAGGAATAGTTGGAAGATTCCAAGAAAATCCAAAGGAATCACACCTTCAGGCAGTCAAAAGAATTTTCAAATATCTTCAAGGAACTCAAGACTTTGGTTTGTGGTATGCTAGAAATGCAAATCTTACTCTTCATGCATATACAGATGCAGATTGGGCAGGAAGTGCTGATGATAGAAAAAGCACTAGTGGTGGTGCATTTTATATGGGTTCCAGGTTAGTGTCTTGTTTTAGCAAGAAACAAAGTTCAATTGCTTTATCTACAGCTGAAGCAGAATATGTGGTTGTTGCATCTTGCTGCACACAACTCCTTTGGATGATGCAAACTTTGCAAGACATTCAGATCACATGTACTCCACCTATCTCCATTCTATGTGATAATACAAGTGCCATCAGTATTTCAAAGAATCCAGTCATGCACTCTAAGACCAAGCACATCCCCATCAAGTACCATTTTCTACATGAACAAGTGCTTGAACAAAAGGTCAAATTGGAGTATGTTCCCTCCAAAGAATAGGTTGCTAATATATTTACTAAACCTCTACCCAGAGAAACATTTGAATATCTCAGACAAAAGCTCGGAGTAGTTTTTGCATCATCTTGTTGTTAAATCCAAATTTTTCAGAGAAAGGTTATTATACGCGTGTTTCATGAAGTATAGTCGTGTACACACATGGGTTTCTGTGGGTCAAGGAGCGTATATGTTTTTTAGACAAGAAAAACAGTGGTGCAGAATTTGATATGGGTGCTTTGTCTGATATTGATGATTACTGTCTATCGATATGCTTTGTTCATTAAATTTTATCTGACTGAAAAAGATGCCTTAATCATTGACTTGTTAACAATGCACAGGTAGCATAGGTTCAGGGGAGCATTAGCCTTCATGTACAGTCAGCATTGTTAGCATTAAGGTTGTTGAGTCTAGCTATGGCTTCAGATATTTATACCATTTGTTTCTTAATAATGTAAAAGTATAGGGTGTGATATGTCTTCTCATACATTTGAATGAGTCCTCTTGGACAAATGATGTAATTGGTATCCCCACTTTGCATCAGATGGATGATGTAATTTCTGTCATGTATAACTATTTGGTATATCCCCAATTGGTTTGGATATGGATGTATGTATGATTCATTGGTGATAGGAAGGTCATACTCACATAGAATTATAGAGTCATGTTATTCTTTGGAAAATATTTTTGCAGACTCTGCTTGTGCTCAGGGGAGCATGGATGGTTTCAGTGCATCTCGACATGTACAAAAGGGAGCACAATCAAAGAATTCAGCATGTACTCAGGGGGAGCATGAAACACATAATGTATGTCAAAGGGAGAGAATATATTTGTCCACACTTTGCCCTTGATGTCAAAGGGGGAGAGTGTCTTGGTGTTTTTGTTGCCATCAAGTCCAAAGGGGGAGATTGTTTGCATTATGATACAGGTGTTGTCCTTGATGGCAACTCACTCAAATGACAGTTCACAGTGTAGCAAGTCAACAACAAAATATTACAGATCAAACTCCAAAGAATGAACAAAGAGAGATATATGTTGGTTCACTTTGTCTAAGGAGCATATACACGTGGGTTAACAGAACAAAAGGAGCATATAATGTATACACACACTTTCACAAGAGGAAAAGCGCGTACATGTTGGAAAACTAAGTTTTTGGTCCAAGGTATTTGGTCCGACGTATTTTGTCCAATGTATTGACCGTAGGTACTTGGTCCAAGGTATTGATCCTAAGTGTTTTTGGTCCAAGGTATTGAGAAAGGCCTAAGAGTATATAAGGAGGAGAAGATCATTAGGCCAAGGGGGAAAGCAATAATATTCTAAGGAATACTTCTATCTGAAGTATATTTTATGTTGCAGGGTTACGTTTAAGACTAGATTTGAAATATTCATGTGCACTTGAGTTCAACATTGGATCAGGAATCATGAGACTTGAAATGAATTATTATTGAATGATCTGATATTGGTTGAGACTAGATATGATGTTTTGTGCCTATTCTATTTGTTATCTATCATGATCTGGCTTTGTCTAAAGTCAGCAAAGTTTTGAGTCAAAATTTGCAGATCTGTACGCAAGTTTGTCTCGGCCAAAGAGTGTGTACATGCAGGTTCGATTATTTCAAGAAGCGTATACAAAAGGAAAACTTCCTTTTAGATTTGACTAATCTATCTGATCAAATTCTGTTGTTTTATTATTGTCTGTCAATGAATTCTTCTTAGACCTGAACATAGAACTGAATGTATAAGAAAATTGAGTTTGATTGATTGATTGATTGATAAGGAAGGATGATTCGTATTGCTATCTATTTTGAACTCTGTAATATGATAGTAGATCTTTATAATTTCACTGATTGGTACAGTTTGTGGTTCATAAGTTTATGATTTAGTATCTTTAGAGATATATGCAGGTTGGGTTAAAGGAAGTGGCTTATACACGCAGTTTGGGCTCAGCAAAGTAGCGTATACACTCTAACACATGATTTTTGAGGTTACAGCTAGTTCTGAATGATGATGCAGGGTTCTGGGTTTAGCACAGTGTTTTGGTACCTGATTGTTTAGATTAACTGAATATTGGTTGATGTAGTTTAAGTTTAAAAGCTTTGGTAGGTCCAGTGTGAAAATTTGGTGAAACGTGGCCTTCAGATTGTGGTGTTGTATTCCAGGAGTATCCAGTCTGAAAAATTAATGAAACGTGGTCCCTGGTGGAAGAGTGGAGTTTTTAGTAGGCTGGAACCTACATATTAGTAAACATATTGGCTAGTACTAGAGTTGAGGGGTTGTAGCTCCCTTCCAGTAGTAGTTGGAAAATGAGAGAAAATTGTAGCCTTCCGCAGGTGTGTGCCTGCATACTGGTATGAGTTTGCACCAGTACAAGATTGTAAACAGATTTCCTTATTATTAAAAGAAGACAGAGACGACAGCAGCAGGTGGTTTTTATCCACATTGGGTTTCCACCTTAAATCTTGGTGTTCATGTGTGTTGCTTATGTGTGAAGCTTTATTCTGCTTTTACAGCACTATCTCATAAATCTCGGATATACTGGTTTAAGCTTAACACATGATAAATTGTCTAAATCACAAGTTTTCTACATATACGCTAGTTTCTTTCAGCACAATCATGTGTACACGCTAGTTCACTACTCTGAAGTAGCGTATATAGATCTGTTTAGGAAATAAAATTATTGATCTGATAATACTGATTCAGCCCCCCCTCAATATTATTTCCAACATGGGGAGGATATCTACCTCGGCTTCTTTGGAAAACCTAGGGGCATCTTGGTTATAAATCCTTTTGTGGATAGGGAGCATAACTCCATGACAAATTTTGGAAAAATGTGGTTGAAAGTGAGATTCCCACATATCTTTGTGGTATATGTGAATGGGAAGTGGATTTTGGATAGTCCACTTCCATCCCATGACAGGAAATTTCGAACTAAAACAAATTGCATCCATTACATAGGCGCTAATACAAAATGGAGGGTAAAGCCTCGAAGCAACACTTCTTTTCATTCTATACTCCATTATTGTTTTTGCTAATTATCAGACAAAATTTGTGCCCAATTCATTATAGTTGTGTTTACGACTGCATCTATTAATGGCAGCCATTCTGGGGAGAATTTAGTACCATCGGGTTTGCCAAATAGTCTACAGAGCATGGTTGTTGCAAAACTATGAGGGGGACAAATAGATGCAGTGGAGTACATACCATTCTTGTCTTTCTTGATTTTGCCCTCATTATTTGACCAGGTCTGGGTGTAGTCTGCTGGGTCCTTGTTTTCTTTGGCAAACTTCTCAACGAAATTCATGTTGTAGATGACTTGTGGCTTTGGTAGGTGGTACATGAGCCACAAGTCATCTGGCATAAAAGGTTCCATAACCTCTTGGCTTCTTGTCTTGAATTCTCTATCTAAGATGTCGAATTCATCAATAACCCATTTAACCATGTCTGTCTAAGGGATTATCTTTGAACGCGCAGCTATGCGATTCAAAAATGAGCATGAAATCTCAAACATGGAGGCGTCTGAGGAATCACATCCGTCAACTGTAACCTTTGTTTCCAAAATCCTTGGTTTCTCTTCCTCTAGTATATTATACATGGCCTCCCATGTAGATGTTCCTCCCTTTCTGCTGCATGTAGTATCCGTAAATAGAAGAATCATTTCTGACTTCTCAGAGATGACTACCTTGCCTTTCTTCACCATAGGTCCCAAAGATTTTCTCTGTGGATTTTCCCTAAAAGTGAAGAACAAAATCTATCGGATACACAAAGATGACAATGAACGTGAAATGAAATAATGTGGATAACTTGTAAAGGTGATAAAATGAGTTTTATTTGAATGCACGTAAGAAGATATCATATCATGTTAAATGGATTTTCACACATAAACACAATTAACTCTTACTAAATGCCCACTAATGCTTCATTATCCCTCGGCTTTAATTCTCATAAATGTATGCATCGTAAATTGGGAAGAAAGCTTCTAGGGTGGCGAGCCTTTGAATTGTGATAATGGCAATTTTGCGTTTTGCGAAGCAATATCATAGATTGCAATATCACATTATACCTTTTTGCTTTTCTTACCCTCCCTTGTGTTTCTACGAGATGTGAGACACTTGTTTATTGTCTCAAAACATAGCTACTTGTCAGGTTTTTCTATGTAAAGACCCTTTTTAATAAGCGTCGAACCTAAACATTTCTTCGTAATGTATTGAAGGAGTGGGTCTGGGTCTTGATCGCATTTCGCAATATCAATCGATGATAGGTTTGCAGTATTCTTTTGAATGCTCGAAATGTGATGTGATAAAGCTTATGATGCCATTGCAATTTCGAATTTCGCTTGTTTTGAGATAACCTTTCAAGGCGGGCTCTTCATAAATAGAGGTATATGATGCGAGACTTGGTTTTGATGACAAAAGCTTTAGGACCTAGTTTATGTCAAAAATATGATAATTTCGAGTTATAAAGCATAGAGTCCTCTTTTAATCATTTTTTACTAGATTTGGTGGCTTAGCAAGGTTTTTTGATGATGCTTAATCATGTGATATGTGGGAAGGAAAGAATTTAGTAGTTCTTTTGAAAAGGGGGTTTGATTGATATGTTGTTTTATTCCAAAAATAAAAGAAATGCCTCAATGCTAAGTTTATTTTGGAGGGATTTTTTAAAGGGTCCCCATTTATTAATGTAATATTAACTACTAATATTAATAAATGGGGGTTTTTTGAATAGCACAACATAGACCTGGGGTCATAATTGTCTCGACTTTATTTTGTTGGAAAACCAAAAATTTGGCCACAAACTTTTGAATATCAAATTTAAGGCCATCCCAAAAAAATTCCTTTTTAAAAACCCTGAGTGCCCTCCTAAGGGAGAGGTGTGCAATTCCATAAGAATATTTTGTTTGAGTTGGGAATTCTTACAGAGGTATAAGAAATCTTTGTACCATAACAAAACATTTTTCTAGCTAAATGTATCAAATGTACTGGGATCTTGCTGTAACTTTTGAATTAGTATCCACACTTCTTTTTCATTCTTCAGGTCATCCCTTGCTTCATTTATCTAATATGGTTGCACTTGGTCTCGTAATTTTGATATATCATGTTGCATTTCTTCCTCTTATTCATGTGTCATAGTAGAGATTTCGGGTTTCTTACTAGGTGTTTCCATTTTCTTTCTTCAAGTCATCAATGAATCATAATTATGCTTCACAATTCCCTTTGAGTCACTTCAAACTACTTTCTCAAACAAAACTTATGCAAATTTTAAGAAAATTGCACACCATTTTTCTCCTTTTGTATGATCTCTGTCTTGAAACAACTGTAACTCTGTAATTTTGGATTTTCAAGTTCTAAAATTTTGGCCTACGATAGCTCTCTAAGTCCACTTTCTAACCCCATAAGTCTTATCATGATTGGATTCTCCTAGAAATAGTTATGCCCAATCTCTCGCAATGACATGATTATAGACTGGTTCAATAGAGTGCACTTGTATGACCTGTCACGTGTCACGTTTTCGACCTTTCGCCCAGAAAATGATACCCAACAAACTACATTCTGTCCTATTTCTGTAAATTTTTATGAATTTGAATCCGATGCTCACATAGAAAGTTATGACAATTTTACCAAGGTGACATGTTTGAGATCGAGTTTGGGAGCCTGCAAAAACCCTGACTTCCACAGCTCATATATCTGAAAATATAGCGATAAAAGCTCTAAAATTTGGTCACGAACTTCATAACGATTTCAGCTCAAAGGGATTTTAATTTTAGATTCTGAAACTTCTTAGAAAAAAAATTATAGTGAAAATTCCACAATGACCTGTTTAAAGCAATGAAACCCTAGAATCCAAAGCTCTGATACCAATTGTTATGCATCCAACTCACAAAATAAAAGAAAGAGATAGATCAATGACTTCAAAAGTAGACTCTGTTGGGGAAAAGTGATTGCCTATCATTTAATTTGTCAACCCAGGGGTTTTGTAAACTTGTGAAGCATGTGTGCACTATATGTGCTAGAAATTGTCTTTCAGTTTAGATCAATCTAACTACAAAATAATGAAAACCAATTCATCTAATCTATGAAATCAAATAATGAAAATGAAATTCAAGCAACCTGTGAAATCAAAAATAGCTAATGTATACTTAGTTACTCTAGCATTCAATTATGAAGTGTTACCTTCTTGAGATGATGTGTAAGCAACTATTTATACTTTAACTTCTAATGTCCTAGAAAATCAAGTAAAGTGTGCAGAAAATAACTCAGTAATTGCATGTATCAAATATTCAACCATTCAATCTCGAAATATGATTAAATCAATTTCTTAGAATGATCTTTAGGAACATCAGTTAATGCAATTAAATGAGGATCTTAAAAGTAAATACAAAAGCATGAAAAAATAAATCTCAATGATTGCATAGGTTGAACATTAATCACCCAATTTGAAGTCACCTTCTTAGCCTGATCCTTTATTCAATTATACAATCAATTGATAGTTTGATCTAAAAAAGTAAATAACAGAACATGAAAGGAAACCAAATAACTATGAGTCCTTGCTTCAAACTTAATCCAATTAGAAAATACATAAATCTTCCCTATTGAAATTTTTTTAGAAAAGCAAAGATTACACAATCATTCTAAAACTAATACTAAGAAAGCAAATGAATTTTAATCTATAAAAGCAATTAAATCTCACAATCATTAGATGGCCATTCCAATGGTGTATGAGGATGGCAAGTGAAGAAGCTCCATATGCAAGCAAAACTAAATCTTCAAATCTCCAAGTATAAGCTCCCAATTCTCTATTAAAAACATGAGCATTTCTCCAACTTTACACATGCCTTTCAAAGGAGAAGGCTCTCCTATTTATACGAAAACATAAGAAGCTACCCTATTTAATGAATATCCACTAAAATATCATATATTTACAACCAAATAGCTCATAATGAGACACATATCCCCTAGGTGTCTCATAGAGTTCTAATCCAAATAAGAAATGATGAGACACCTCTTAGAGTTACAATCCAAATAGGACACATATCCTTCTTTGACCTTTATCCAAATCTCCTTTTAAGGGAATTCGAATTTGAGCATTAGAGGCCACATAAGGTTCGTTGGAAGCTTCCGGATGACCTACACATGTCATGAAACTCAAGCCACATATATAGATACATGAAACCATGTTAATTTCCTAGTTTTTAATCATAAATTCACTTTAAACACATAAAATAAATAACTTTGGTAAATAAGGATCCTAACCCATATATTTATGAAAATGGTGGCTAATGAAAGGTTATATGGCTATGGATTAGTGACATGTGAGTGAAATGGTGGTGATAAAGGTGAAAGTGGATGTCATTTTGAAGACATTTTGGAGGCCCAACATACCCCCCAAGCAAAGTAATTCCATGTCCTCATGCAAATATTGCATTGATTCCTTTGATTTGCTCGCAACATCTTTGCTTTTGAATGAGCTTGGCTTATATCATATGTCCTTAAACTTTGCATTTGACAATTTTATTTATTTTTTCAAAGTATTCCTTGTCATACATTGAATTGCAACATGTTTGGTTGGTTCATATGTTTCAACCAAATTCTCATTGGTATTGGTTCTTGTGTTTCAATACCTTGTTTCTTTTTGTTGTAGCAAGTTTCATTGAACATATTTAAGAATGCATCTTTAAAATCAGCCATATAGTGTGATCTTAACTTAGACATTATTTGCAAATCATATAACTTTTTGAACCATAATGCAACCATAATTGATTAGGACAAGTATGTTAGGATGAAATGAAAATGTGTGATGTTGTATGATATATGAATATGAAATGATGTCGATTCCCCCCAACTAAAGATGTGACAATGTGAAAGAGGATGTGAGGAATTTCCCAAAGTTACAATTTTAGTATTTTAAGGAATTGCATGACTAAAAATTAGAAAACCACATACCTTCACTTACCTTCAATATGCATGAGTTATGGAAATTGAAGAGTGTGGCTACTTCTAGATCATGGAATGAAATGTAGAATTCATCTGCTTCTTGGTTGCATAAATGATGGATGAGGTTGTGAAGTGGATTCTTTATTTTTGTTGTTAAATATGTTGTATCTGCTACAAAATGCTGAAATGATATAGTCTTCAATCGCTATAAAACCAATGGTACAACTCTAGTCATGTGAATAAATGTGTCAGTGTCGAGCATGAAGAGAGGTCATTAGATTACCGACCATTGATGAATGTCGTTAACCAATGCGAGGCAAACTCGCCATTAATTTCAACGAGTGCCAAGGTGCCTAAGTACATCTTACGAAGGGTGAATAAATGAGTCGATGTTGAGCCACTTGCAATATGTAACGATCAAGGGACGTTGATGTATTCCCATGATTTTTAGCAAGAGAACCTGTCATTAAGGCATATAAGCCTCAAGGTACAAATGAGGACTCTAGCCTTGGACCTAGATAATTTGTCGATGTTGATAGGCCAAGGCTTGTTAGAAGGAAATCCTTAAGGAATCCTCCATCATCTAACGCGAGCATGAAACAATGATTTTGAAGGACTATGAATGGAAAATTTTGCAGTGGATCAAGGTTTATTTAACGGAAAGGAAAATGAAAAGTGAATGGAAAGTAAAAGGACAAATCAGCATCTAAGCGAGTTGAATGTCTTTATGAAAATGTGTTATGAGTTAGTGAAAGCAAGGCAGGAAAATACAGTTTCTATGAATAAAAATGAGCAATGAAGGAAAATGAGATGAGAATTTTATTAACTGACTAAGTGAAATGCAATGCGACTGCAAAGGAAATGAGATGAAGGTTTTATTGTTATGCTCTTGACCTGCAAGAAGATACCAGAATACCAAATATGCAAATAAATATACCCAGAACATAGCACAATAAGAAATAACAGTAAGTATTTTGTTATTCAGAAAAGGAAAGCAATGTTCACTTGCCTCTTCGAGGGGGCAACCTCCAATAGAGCTGGGCTCAATTACAAAATAAGACACGACGCTCCTTGAGGGGAGTCTCTATCCTTTATATAGGATTCATACATGCAATACCATGGGTCAATACCATGGTTCTTATTAATACCATCTATCTAATACCATGGCCCATTTGCAACTAACTGTGGTCCCTTCTTTAAATGCGGGTCAACCACTTACAAGTATTATTAACTCTTTACTTAACTATAATTATGACTTGATCCTATTACATAAATAAGGGGGTTAGGGTTGGACCCTAACATGCCCTCCCCAATAAGAATAGCCTTGTCCTCAAGGCTGAAGTTACGGAAACTACTGAAGGACAGTGGTTGGTTCCCAGGTCACATCTTCTTAAGAGGTGTCTTTCCACTTGACGAGGACTTCCTTGATCGTGCAGCCACACAGGTGTCATTCTCTTGTGTCAAGAACCTGTTCAAGTTGGAGCCAGATTGGCCCTTCTTCATCCAATTCAGGTAGACTGGTTTGAATTCGGTAATTTTTCCCAATCACTTTCTTGAGGCATGAGACAAGGAATATTGGATGGATTTTTGCAGTGGATGGAAAAGCTAGCTTGTAGGTGACTTCTCCAATATGCTGAAGTACTTGATACAGTCCGTAGAATTTTGGAGATAATTTCTGACAACCCTTGTCTTTGAGTGATGTTTGCTTATATGGTTGCAGCCTCAAAAATACCTGATCCCCTTCTTGAAATTGGCATTATGAACGATGTTGATCTGCCTGTTGCTTCATGCGGTTTTGAGCTTGATGGAGATTCTCTCTGAGGTGTGCCAGCATGGTTGTGGCGTTATGTAGGAGTTTATCCACTGCTTGTACCTTCAAGCATCCCTTAATATAAGAAGTAGGTGAAGGAGGGAGTTGACCATAAACTGCTTCATATGGAATCATTTTGGTGGTGGCATGATAGTTGGTGTTATACTACCATTCAACTAGAGGTAACCACTATACCCATAGATGTTGCTTTTCTGAAGTGAAACACCTAAGGTAGGTCTCCAGACATCTGTTAATTGCTTCAGTTTGACCATCAGTTTGGGGATGATAGGAAGTACTGAGTTGTAGTTGGGTACCTTGTAGCCTGAAGAGTTCCTACCAAAATTTATTGGTGAATATCGGATCACGATCAGACACAATGGAAGTGGGCATGCCATGCAATTTGAAGATCTGTTCCATGAAAGATTGAGCTACCAAAGTTGCTGTAAAAGGGTGGGGTAGGGCAGAAAAATGCGCATACTTAGAAATTTTGTCCACAACCACCATGATGACTGACTTGTTGCCCGACTTCAGAAGACCCGTAATGAAGTCCATGGAAACCTCCATCCATATTGAGGCTAGGATGGGCAATGGCTGTAATGTGCCTGGGGATTTGACTATTTCTCCTTTGTGGCACTGACATACGTCGCACTCAGATACAAAAGTAAGAATTTCCTTTTTTGATGCCTGTCTAAAAGAATGAACGTCGCATACGAGCATAAGTCTTCTGAAAGCTTGAATGGCCTACAGTGGGGGATGAGTGCCACTTCGCCATAATTCATCTTTTGAGGGTGGATGTTGGTGATATCACGACTCTGTCCTTGTAGCGAAGAATCTCATCCTACCAAGAGTAGTCCGCTGTGGAATTTAGATCCGCCTACAATTTATTAATGAGTTGGGAGGGCAAAGGATGTGAAAACCATTCCTTGTGAGCCTCTTCAATCCATTATAGAATGGGAAGGGAGATTGCGAGAAGGGTGCTTTCCTCCTCAAATTGACGTGATAACGCATCTGCTATGACATTTTCACGCCCTTTCTTGTAAATATTATCATAATCATATCCCAGCATTTTGGTGAGCCATTTATTTTTTTGTGGTGAGGATAGGTGTTGCTCCAAAAATATTTAAGCCTTTGATGGTCTGCGTGGATTTGGAAATGTTGCCCCAATAAGTATGGTCGCTAGGTATCTACTGCATGTAAGATGGCCATCATCTCCTTCTCATAGGTAGATTGTCCCATATTTGTCCCACTTAGTTGTTGGCTAGTGAAGGCCAAGGGTCGACCTTCCTGCATTAAGACCGCCCCAATACCCGTACCTAAAGCATCGCATTCAATCACAAAAGATTTGGTGAAGTCGGGCAGTGCTAATATGGGAGTGGAACACATGGCATGTTTGAGAGCTATAAATTCCTATTGCGCTTCATCATTCCAGAGAAATGAATTTTTCTTGAGGAGGTTAGTGAGGGGTCTAGTAATGCAACCATAATTGTGGAAAAACTTGCGATAATAGCCCATGAGACCCAAAAATCCTCTCAATCTCTTCAAGGTCTTTGGTTGAGGCCAATCTTGCATTGCCTGGATATTTTTGGGGTCCACCCTGACACCTTCACGCCCCAAAATGTGGCCCAAATACTCAACTTCTTCCATGCCAAAAGAGCATTTGGACATTTTGACAAATAATTTATGCTTCTGGAGCAGTTGCAAGAGAAGATATACATGTTGAAGATGTGTGGCCCAAGTGTGGCTGTAGATGAGGATGTCATCAAAGAAAACAAGGACAAATTTTCTGAGATATGGTTTGAGCAGGTGGTTCATGAGGCTCTGAAAAGTGGATGGGGCATTACAAAGACCAAATGGCATGACCAGGAACTCATAATGGCCTTCATGAGTTCGAAAAGTAGTCTTTAGAATGTCTACTTCTTTCATGTGAATTTGGTGATAGCCCGAGCAAAAGTCGATCTTAGTAAAGAATTGAGCGCCATTTAGTTCATCCAGCAAATCATTGACAACCGGGATGGGAAATTTATCTTTGACCATCAACTTGTTGAGGGCCCTAAAGTCTGGACACATACACCATTCCCCATATTTTTTGAGCACCATGACCACAGGCAATGAATAAGGACTAATGCTAGGACGAATGATGCCTGCTTCCAAGAGTTCCTTGATGATTTTTTCAATTTCATTCTTTTAGGCGAACGGATATCTATATGGGTGCACATTTGGTGGTTAGGCCCCTGGGACCAAAGTAATGCTATGATCATGTTCCCCTCTCGAGGGTGGAAGCTCATGAGGCTTGTCAAAGATTGACAGATGGTTGTTTAAGATTCGTTGCATCTCAGGATGAATATGAAAAGAAGTGGGTTCGAAGACCTGGATGGCATTAAATTGGGCTATAACTCCATGGTGGCCCTTTTTTAACAATTTTTCCATCCGATGTGAGCTGATGATAGAGGGATCACCCGCTTGGAGTTTGCGAAGGGTATGTGTGTGGTTGTTCTGCTTAAAGCTCATATATAACTCCTAGAAATCCATTGTGATTGGGCCGAGTGTGCAGAGCCATTCAGCACCCAAGACAATGTCACACCCTCCCATGTGTATGGCAAACATGTGGGTCTTTAACTAATAATCCCCCATTTGAAGTTTGACATTTTCATAGCGGCCTTCACATTTCATTTTCCCCCCATTATCAATTTGGACCTGGAAGTTAGATACTGCTCTGACAAAACAATGCACTGCTTCCGTGACTCTTTGATGGATAAATTTATGCGTACTGCCACTATCAATCAAGACTACTACAAGGAAATGCTTAATAAAACCTCTGATTTTGAGAGTTTGGGGAGAAGAAATCCCTACCAAAGCATGAAGCGAGATAACTGGTTCTTCAGGTACATTGTTCAAATGGTGGTCCTCATCTTCCTCCTCTGGTTCCTCAAGTGGTGTGGCTTCCTCCGATAAACTGTGATCAATAGGATCAACTTGAAAGAATTTGGGCTCCTTGCATTTATGCCCAGGGGAGTATTTCTCATCACAGTAGTAACAAAATCCTTGCTTTCTTCTTTCCACCATTTCCGTTGGTGACACCTTTTGAACCTTGAGTGTTTGGGTAGTGCTTTGAGTCTGGGTGGGGCAACCCTTGGCTATGAAATTTGGGCGATTGGACTAGGTCTTTAAAGCAAGTTCTACTTCACGAGCTATCTTGCAAGCATCCAGCCATGAGGTTGGGTGTTGCAGTCGGACGTGGGCTTGTATGGCTTCTTTGAGACCACTAACAAAACGTTCTAAGTAGAATTGATCGTGTAGACCTCCTGTGCAGAAGGCTAAGGCTTCAAAGATTGTAATATATTTGTTCCCCCTATCTGTCGAAGCTTAGTGAGATGACCCAAAATGTTAGATTCATGGTCAAAGAGATCCGTAATATCTTTTGCGAATGTTTGCCAAGTCACAGGCCTTCCATAGCAATGTCGATGCCACTGCCACCATTGCCATCTTTCATTGTGCAAGTACATGCTACCCACACTAAGTTGAGTTGCATCATCTGTGATGTGATTCAGTGTGAAATATTGCTCCATTTGTGCTAGCCATGTGGCCGGATGAGCGCCATCAAATTTATACATGTCCATCTTGGGTGGTCATATCTGGCACTGTTGGTGGTTGCCAAAGAGGTGAAGAGAATGGCTAGACTCGCCCTCAACGTTTTCATTGAAAGCATATGCCTCTAAGTGTTCCTCTGACTTGCCCTTTGTGAGTGTGTCAGCTAAGGTCTTGAGCGACGTCAGTATTGCGTCCAACTTTTTTTCAAGGGTGTCAATCTTTTCATTGGCCATAACTTGAGCTCTAGTTTCTACCATGCACCGATCCGGTGCACTTAAAACTGGGGACCGCCAGAATTTTTTGACGCTAACAAGTGAATGGTACCACCTTGCTTAGCTCGTCGACCTGATTCTTATGGGCTAAGTCTCCTATAAGTCTCCCAAGAGGGTCTTTTTTTTTAACTCTGAAAGGAGTTTTACTCCTCGCTTAGGAATACTACAGTAGCCGAATCCCAGAAAAGTCAATGCTACCCAATGTCCTATGAGAATCATGCTTGGGTATAGGGGCCCACACAAATAGTTTGATCTGTCGGCAAACCCACAACTGCATAGTATGAGTAGGAATGTGGCAGTGATCGAACCTCTGCTGCTAGATCTGAATGGCGGATCTAATAAATTTGAATGGTGGATCTGATAGATCTGAACGGTGGATCTCAAAAATTTGAACGGTAGAACTAATTTTTACAGTTGCGACAGAACCCCACCTACTAGATCTGATCTAGCAAAGATGATGCGTGATCTAGAGATAAATAAGGGAACTATGGTCTCAAGGAGTGTCAAGTGCTACAGATCACAATATACATAACGGTCTGATAATAGTAATCGGCCCAATCTTTCAAGGCACTAACCAAGGAGGATCAAACATGCCCTTAGCCATACAACCTGACAACCCTATCGTACGCGCGAGTAATCTCCCTGAGTGTTTTTCTCTATGTACTGTAGCAGCAAGATGGCCAACGATTTATCTATGGTGAGGTTTCAAGAGAGCCTAGGGGGTTTCTGATATACCCAGAGGGTACTTGGAAGACACTCATGAGCGGTTATGTCTAATGTGCTACTACTCGAAGGGGTACCACAGGGGTTACAAGGGAGTCCAACAAGCTTGACCACCTCTTGTATTTCTTGCATGCATGCCTCCCCAAATCCGCAGGTTTATGCGCTCAACGACAGATCCCGTAGTTTAAAGATGTTGGAACACGTCTCTAGCCAAAACAAAATTTTGCTAAAAATGGAGATCCCATCGGCCCTGGAAAGTGCTATGGTACCACTTTTTATGCTCTTGACCTGCAAGAAGATACCAAAATACCAAATATGCGAATAAATATACCGAGAACATAGCACAATAAGAAATAACAGCAAGTATTTTATTATTCAGAAAAGGAAATCAATGTTCACTTGCTTCTTCGAGGGGGCAACCCCCAATATGTAAAAATTTCTCATTTCCCACCCCAGTTTTCAGTTTCACCTTATTTCTCCAAAATAGTTAAATGCCCTTTCCCATATCCATACATTCAACAACTGGAAAATAAATTTTTCTGAAAACACAAATTCGGGAAATATTACAGAATGCTAGAAAATGCAAAAATAAAAATCAGCACATACAAACAGCGATTCAACACATTTAAACACAGTGATTTTTGGTCAAGGTGACCCTAGAAAAACCCCCTAAAACTCTTGGGGAAAACAAGTTCGAAAGCTCCTTCTTATTTCTGGAAACTGCTTTTTACAGTGATATAAATATTCAGCAAAAAAATCAGCAAGCAAACCTTTACAACTTATCTCGTTTTCCGTACCTCACAGCCAACTGGAAAAACTTGCAAACAGCAAAGTAGAACAGAAATAAATGTTGTACAGCCTCCTCGATTTTTGTGCCCAAATTTAAGCCTTAAATGTTGTTGTACGAACTGCCTAGAAAAGCGTGCAAGTTGCCATAAATGTTGATATACGGTTTCCTCAATTTATGTGTATAAAAATAGCAATACAACTGTACGGTTCTACCTAGAAATGCATGCCAAGGTACAGCCACTTGCTGTATAGATTTCTGCTCCTTGATTTTTGTGCCCTTGCTATACGGATTTCTAGAAAATCGTGCCCAATATCTTCCTTTCACTGTGTGCTAACTCAGTTGTACGGACTTGCTAAAATGCTACCTTGGAATGTGTGCCAAGTTGTTGCTTCTTTCTCCTCCCTATCCATAAATCTCCCTTGCTCTCTTGCTCTCCTTCTCTCAATCTGCTCATGAAAGAATGAATGACCTTTTCCTCCTTTTCCTCCTTTAATCTAACCCTAAGTGACTTTTGGGAATCCCTAAATCCAATGGCTGAAATAGATTGAGATCTAGGGATGAGATTAAATGCTCATTTAAATTTCACTTTCTATTTTTTAATTCACCCCACTTTAATAAAGACCCACTTAGTCATTTATTTTCAAAGTCACTTTTCCTTTCTAATTTTACATTGACTTTATTAAAGTCACTTTAAATTTAGACTTTAGTAACTTTATCACTTAAAGTCACTTTTAAATTAGATTTGACTTTATAAAAATTACAAAGTCACTTTAGGAGAAAAATTAAATTCTTTTGGACACTTTTCCCTAGGCCAAAGATCAAAGCCACAAGGAACCACCTGTCCTTCAGTACCAAATTTCAACACAATAGAGCTAGACTCAATTACAAAATAAGACATGACGCTCCTCGAGGGGAGTCTCTATCCTTTATATAGGATTCATACATACAATACCATGGGTCAATACCATGGTTCTTCTTAATACCATCTATCTAATACCATGGTCCATTTGCAACTAACTTTGGTCCCTTCTTTAAATGCGGGTCAACCACTTACAATTATTAATATGGGCTTTATTGACTCTTCACTTAACTATAACTATGACTCGATCCTATTACATAAATAAGGGGGTTAGGGTTGGACCCTAACATTTATTGACTGAAGGAGTATGGATGCAATGAAAACACGGGCATTTGAAAGGCTTACAACTACTAGATATAATATGCATTAGCATGTGCTCATGCATTGATGTTTCATCTTTGTTGCTGCTCTAATCATTTACTTGTGAAATAAATGTGGTCTTTGAGAGACGCTATTTGCTTATGGTCCTTTGTTCTTCCTCCTGGAACCTGCAAAAACCTAGTATTTCTTCTCCAATGGATTGTAAAGTTATCAAAATAGAGAGGTGATCAATTTCTCTGTTAATGAAATTTACATAAAAAATAAGAATCGGTACTATTAAACAAGTTCATGAAAGAAAAGCAAGAGATTTTATACATGTGTTGAAAGTAGTGCCTCAAGTTACGTGTTGTTTCATTTTAGAAATCTTTTTCATTATTTGTTGTCTCAAAATCTGATAATAGCTTCCTCATTTTGTAGATCTCATCGAGTTCTTTCCATCGACGCTTGAATCATCGAATTCCGATGTCATATGAGAAATCTAGACTATTTTAAAAAATTTATGAAACGGTGCAAATTGTCATGTAAAATGTGGCATGGGAACATGATGCTATAGTGAAAGATGATGTAAGCAGATGAAATGGCATGTTGATCATGAATTTTTTGTTCAAATGCATTGTTTGAAAAATAAATCATTCATTTAAATGCATAGCTACATAATTGTTTTCCAGCTGCAGAATTGTCGATTAGCTGTAGAATTGTCCATTAGCTGCAGAATCGTTGTTCAGCTGTAGAATGTGCACAGTTTCTGTAGCTAAAATCTTGTCGATCTTCTTTGGCTGTGCCATGGCATAAGATTTTTCATTTGTAATGCCTTCATCTTTTATACTTGCAAGACTTCAAAGAAACGTGATCATTCTTGTATAAAAACATGTTTAGCAGAAAGTTATTAACCCAATCAACATAAGCAAGGGTTACAAAACTGCTAGCAAAGGCAAAGGCTATGTGCATGTGCTGGCTAGAAATTTGGTTAGATAATTTATCCTGCAAGAACCTTCCAAGGGATACATCAAAGTTTCCATAGTACTTGATATGAGATATCTGGTTCCTCACACGTACCGTCCCCTTCAAAATACAACGTCGAGATAATGAAACCAAGATACTTGGATGATTAGAACATGAAGGCGTTATTGCTACTTTAGAGAATCCTTGTTCTTTCTTATATTCAAATGTGTATTGAGGCTGTAATGAAATAGAATTGACCTTCTTATCAATTAACTCCTTAATTCTTTAACTGCAAGAGGTACCAAATAGTGAATATCACTGAACCGTTATTCGATCTCTTGAAATCCCTTCTCATTCTATTTCATGGTGGCTCCTTCAATGGAGGAAATTAACAATGCCAACGTATAGTGGATGACTTGGCACAAGCGATTGGGGCACCCAAACTCAAATCATTTTCTCCAACTGTCTCAAGCTGGAATTTATCCAGAGAAATCAGATCTGGGCAGATATTTCTCAGAGAAATCAGAATATGGCCACAACTGTGCATTAATTAAAATTGTTTTTCCTCATGTAGTCAATGAAACAAGGTCTCGAAGAATCTCATATTTCTCTCAAACGATTGCGAGATTGAGGAAACTGTTTATGGGTTAACTAATTCACCCTGTTTTCGAAAAACCCATGTCTAGGTTTTCCTAAATTCATTTTTATTTGGATGGAAATCACATTTAAAAATTGACATTTTTCAGTTGTTACGCATTTCCTCTGCAAGTATTGGACTCGGGCTTTCTGGGTTCAATTTGTTGTGTGGTGGCTCTCGAGGCTAGTTATGTATCTATCCAGTAAAGAGATACACATCTAATGGATTTCATTAATGCATTGATTATGTTTCTTCCATAAGTGTGGATACAGACGCCTCTGTGCAAGCCTCTGGATATTTAGGGACGAAGTCGATAGGACTAGCCACATGAAAAACTTCTTCAAATCCATGAATGGAAGCCACGAAACTACTATCTAGTAGATCCATTGTGAAGAGCTTGATCAGTTTCTCCCCAGCATCTGGTTCGACTGTTATTTTTCAAACAGATTATGATAGCTTCAATTCTTATTTCTGAAATTGTGAATTTTTATAGAAATGATTAATGGTTCTCAATTTCAGGCAACTAAGGCTTCAAAGTGAATGTACTGAAACCTGAAAATAGGATTGTCAACAAGCAAGTGTCAAACCAGGATCTGGACAAAAGGGTAGACAAAGAGTCCTATTGCTTTCGAGTTTCATATGTTTGACTCCTCCTTTGATTGTGGTCTTGAGCTGGCTTTTTTATCGATCTGGGCTGGGTGACTAGGATAGAATCCATGTCGAGATGATTCCAGAGATGCCCATGTGGTCGGTTTCTTCGTTTGACACCTGTAACCTGCTAAACCTTGGAAGTAGCTACGAAAGACACAGTTAGTTGTAGAATAGGCTGTGTTCCGTAGCTAATTTGCAAAAACTTATTCAAATAGCAAAAACATAAACAGGACATAGTGTTTTGAAGGTCACTACAAACCATAACCAGTCAATTTGGCTGGCTGAACCTACCGAAGCAGTTGGATCAGAACAAAACCACCCTACCAATCTAATTCAACTCCTCTTTGGTGTGAATGACTAGACCATTTGACTCGTATGATACAGTTCAGAACACATGCAAAGAATATTAGAATTTAGCACTATTTTTGAGCTATGTTGCACAAACCACAGCCTCTTTGAGCATGATTTATTTTTTATTTTTTATTATGATGGATTTTTGAATTTTGGATTCCAATCTAACAATTTTTTTTTTCTTTGTAGGTCGCATTAGAGCCAATTATCAATTGATCATTTTTATTTAAAATTCTACATTTCCCTTATTCAAAATCATGAAGATTTTTTTTTGTTATTTTTTATATTTAAAATCTAACATGATTTTTTTTCTAAATCAAAACATGATTTTTTTTATTGAAAATATTTTTGTGAGGTTAATGAAGAAATGCAAGAAAATAAATAAAATTCTAGAAGATTTTAAAGTCTAAAAACTTAAAAAAAATGCAATCAAGAACTCTAAAAAAAATGCAATCAAGCTTGATTTTATTTCCTAGTTTATCCTACTTGAAAGGTTTTTTTTTTCTTTTTTTTTCTTTTTTTTTTAAGTATATGAATGTTTCCAATAGAGCCATTTATGGATTGAACTTTCTAAAATGTTCATACCCAAATTTGCAAAATGCACCTGATTGTGCATGAGGACATAAGAAATTGTTTTAACCTTTAGATTTGTCACAAGGTTCTCTTAAAGAATTGATGAATATTGTGGTGTATCCGCTTATTGATACCATTCCTCAATGTAGTCCTTGGGCTGCATTCTAGATCCTTTGTCCATAAATGGTTAGTAAAAAAAAAAAAAAAAAAAAAAAAATACACTCTAAACTGGAAGTTAGTTCCAATGCACACTTCCCCGGCAACGGCACCAAAATGTTGGGGCAAAGTGATTGAATATCATTTAATTTTTCAACCTAGGGGTTTTGTAAACTTGTGAAGCATGAGTGCACTGTATGTGCTAGAAATTGTCTTTCAGTTTAGATCATTCTAACTACAAAATAACGAAAATCAATTCATCTAATCTCTAAAATCAAATAATGAAAATGAAATTCAACCAACCTGTGAAATCAAAAACAGCTAATGTATACTTAGTTACTCCAGCATTCAATTATGAAGTGTTACCTTCTTGAGATGATGTGTAAGCAACTATTTATACTTTAACTTCTAATGTCCTAGAAAATCAGGTAAAGTGTGCAGAAAATAACTCAGTAATTGCATGTATCAAATATTCAACCATTCAATCTCGAAATATGATTAAATCAATTTCTTAGAATGATATTTAGGAATATCAGTGAATGCAATTAAATCAGGATCTTAAAAGCAAATATAAAAGCATGAAAAAATAAATCTCAATGATTGCATAGGTTGAACATTCAATCACCCAATTTGAAGTCACCTTCTTGGCTTGATCCTTTATTCAATTATACAATGAATTGATAGTTTGATCTAAGAAATTAAATAACAGAATATGAAAGGAAACTAAATAACTATGAGCCCTTGCCTCAAACTTAATCCAATTAGAAAATACATAAATCTTCCCTATTGAAATGTTTTTAGAAAAGCAAAGATCACACAGTCATTCTAAAACTAATACTAAGAAAGCAACTGAACTTTAATCTATAAAAGCAATTAAATATCACAATCATTAGATGGCCATTCCATTGGTGTATGAGGATGGCAAGTGAAGAAGCTCCATATGCAAGCAAAACTAAATCTTCAAATCTCCAAGTATAAGCTCCAAATTCTCTATTAAAAACATGAGTATTTCTCCAACTTTACACATGCCTCTCAAAGGAGAAGGCTCTCCTATTTATACAAAAACATAAGAAGCTACCCTGTTTAATGAAAATCCACTAAAATCTCATATAGTTACAACCAAATAGCTCATAATGAGACACATATCCCCTAGGTGTCTCATAGAGTTCTAATCCAAATAAGAAATGATGAGACACCTCATAAAGTTACAATCCAAATAGGATGCATATCCTTCTTTGACCTTTATCCAAATCTCCTTTGAAGGGAATTCGAATTTGAGCATTGGAGCCCACATAAGGGTGCCTTGGAAGCTTCCAAATGACCTACACAAGTCATGAAACTCAAGTCACATATATAGATACATGAAAACATGTTAATTTCCTAGTTTTGAATCATAAATTCACTTTAAACACATAAAATAAATAATTTTGGTAAATAAGGATCCTAACCCATATATTTATGAAAATGGTGGCTAATGAAAGGTTATATGGCTATGGAGTTGTGACATGTGAGTGAAATGGTGGCGATAAAGGTGAAAGTGGATGTCATTTTGAAGACATTTCGGAGGCCCAACAGACTCTTCGAGCAGGAAACCCCCTTTACATTACATAAAATAACAATTCTTGGATAATACAAATGACAATACCTCCTTTCTTTATATAGGAGTCAAAGGGGTCACAATATAATCAAAGCCGACATAACAATAATAATGTAAGGGCACAACAATCACAATAGTGTGATTCTATGGGGCACAATAATAACAATATGGGGACAACATGGGCACAACAATAACAATAAGGGGCTACAATGATAATAATAATAAGGGAATACACTAGTATTATAGGGACCTAACAGATGTTCAAGTATTGCTCAAATTTTTATTCTCAGATTGATGTGAGTTATCATTATCTCCCTTGACATATTTTACAAAATTGATTGCCCTTTTATCCTCTACCTTGGATTTATTGGATTCTCCTTCATAGCCTAACCTTGTATTTATGAGTGGAGACCTCTGAGCATTTAATCTCACATCTAGTTTTTTAGACCCTTTTATCTGTTGAATATTCATGTTTAATTCAGTTTGTGCCTTCTCTAGTTTCTTCTTCAGACTTACCACATATTCTTCTAATATTTCACACTCCTGGATTTGATCCTTTATTTGTTGCATTAGAATGTCTTCCACCTTCTTCGCTTCTTTCTGTTCAACTTTCAACTTGATAAATTCTTCTAAATTCGATTCTTCTTTTACATTTTCAATAATGTTTTTATTTTTTTCTGTTTTCTATCCTTTTGTTTAAGCCTGTCTATTTCATTCAGGGCATTGATCAACTCCCCCTCATGATATACCTCTCCTTTCTCTTCTTCATATTCACAATCTTTTTCAAGTTCTTCCAAGGCCATCAACATGAATTCACTGCTTCCATCTTCACTAGAGGATTCATTGAAACTTTCAGATACATTGTTATCTTCTTGAGCATAGAATCTTTTTCTTTTAAACTTTTTATCTTTCTGCATTTTGTTAGATTTGTTATTTTCTTTCCCTTTAGACTGATTTTATTCTTTATTATAAGGAAATTTTGAGGCATAATGTCCCACTCTTCCACAATTAAAACACTTAAATGGAATCTTTCCTTTGTACTTACTTGTACATTTTTTCAACCTTTTGACAAATTTTGCTTCTTCCTCATCACAAATTGAGCATGAACATTCATTTTCTTCTATGGACTTGTCTGCCTTGAAAGTTTCCTCTCTAGTGACTGGTTTCCCTCTTCTAATTCTCATCTCATATGTTGTTAAGGAACCAATTAGTTGAACCCTGTTCAAAGTCTCAAAGTTTGTTGTCTCTTCTATAGCTAAAACTTTTTTATTGAACTTATAAGGTAATGACCTCAATATTTTTTTAACTATTACACTTTCTTTGATTGTTTCTTCTATACCCATCATGACCTTTATGACTTCATCAACTCTTAAGAAGAACTTAGCAATATCTTCATATTCATTCATTTTTAAAGTCTCAAACTGCTTTCTATATACTTGTAACTTGGCCATCTTTATCATTTTATCTCCTTCATGAATATTTTCTAATTTAACCTAGATATATTTGTTTGTCTGAAAATGCATTACTTTAATAATTCAAACCCACATAGACTGCTCTTAAGTGCATTAATAGCTTTTGCATTAGCTATAAAATCAAGTTTGGCATCTTTGTCACTAATCGTTTCCTTTGGTTCTTCATACCCTACCATCATAGTAGCCCAAATGTCTACTCCAAGAGACATTAAATTTGTCTTGATTATCACTTTCCGGAAGGCATATTTTGTACCAGTAAATAGAGGGACTTTATTTGTTGAGCATCCTTCTTAACTAGTAATTTTACTAAGTTAGGACCTCCTTCCAGCTGTTATACTTCTACTGAAGGAACCTTACTCTGATACTAATTGATATTTATGTTTGGAAATTACTGGGAGGGGGGGTGAATTAGTAATTTTAAAACTTTAATTTTTACTCAAATTAATTTTCTTCTTACGCAACTAATGGCTTATGTATATGCTCTATTATTATCGGTTTCCTTTTGCAATTGTCAAATAGAGAAAATTGCATATTTTCTTATCTAAAATTCAAGAACATTCACACAACATTCAAGAAACAACACATGAAGACACCAGATATAAGTGGAAACCCCGAAGGGAGAAGACCACAAATTTTAGGCTGAAAATGATGTGAAGGAAAGCTACTACTTCCTTATTACATCATATTTTTGTAGGCTCCAACCTACAAGAGGCTCCTACCTCAAAGGAAGCTCCAACTCCCACAAATTTTCCGCGGGCTACAACCCACAAGAGGCTCCTACCTCAATAGGCTACAACATGTTCTTTATCAAGCTACAACATAGAAAGGGACTGTAATATCTCAATCACAATATCAAGTCAAAAGTGCTAGTTACTTTATACACAATTATGTTTTCAAGTCTACTACAAATATTTATTGCTTCTCCTCTTCAACTTTGTGCCTCTTCTATTGCATCTCATCAATTTTCTCATGCATACTGCTTCACTTCAAGAGTCCTTTTTCCATTCAACAATGTGCAGTTTATAAGTAGGGCTTATTCGTTATCTGTATTCTCTGTAGGAATATGAAATGAGGCATTATCTCTTGGTATTCTAAAATTGTTTACAAACCTGTCTCTTCATTTTCATATCTAAAAGTAGAATTTGTAATATAAAATAAAGATGAAATAAATAAAAAAACTCAATAGTAATTATTACAAAAGAAAAATCATATTTGTATTAAATACATTTTCCAAGCCATTACCATACATTTTTATGTCTAATGAAAATATATGCTTTTCCAGCTTGTGTCTCAATATATCATGTCCATTTTTTCATCAAAATATCCAATCAACGTATTTTTAAGAGTGTTCAACCTTCACATTAGTTATTGTAGCCTTCACACTTCACATCACTTTCAACCTTTTTCAGTTCAATCCATCTAGCATTCAATATAAATCATCATTTGCGCAATATCATTTCCAACATTCTCACTCATTATATGCATACATCAACATAAGCCAACATCATCAACTCATCAGCGTCCCAATATTAAAATTCTAATTCACATAGTTTCTCCTTTGTTTATCATAAGTGTTGTTGCTCCTTTAGTGTTCCTTGATGTTTCTCCTTTTCCATCAATGACAACAATTCCATCACTTCTAACATGAGGGTCAATCACGAGGTCACACTTGGAATGGGTGAGGTGACATACCCCATTTCGCTTATTTTTGGTTGGCGTGGATTCTAGAATTTGCAAGTATTATAAATGGTGTTGTTAGAGTATTGTTGTTGCACTTGGAGGGCACTTGGGAGGCAACTCTCAAGGGGGTTTCGGTCTTAGCTCTCTGGTCTAAGTGTCCTGCCCTTGGGTGTGAATTTGGCTTACTATTGTCCCCCCAGGATGTATTATTGTTAGTGGTAACCTTAGTGGCCTATATTTTTAGGGCTCATACACAAGTGCAAGGTTGGGTTCGTCTTCTCTGTACCTAGGATGAATATTATTCATACTCTCTCAGTCCTCTCAGAGGGTGCCCCATGGCTAATAAGGGCACTTGCACTGAGTTTGTAGCTAAAATGGATGGGAATAAGTTTCTAGTATAATTGTCCCACCGCCAACTTCTTTCTATTTGGTTTTCTTGTGTGACTAACTCTTAGGACTTTTCTAGTGTGCGTTGTTCGGTTTGAGTCAATGGTTTTGGCCTTAGGGTGTTTGCACTAACATAATTGTGTTAAATTATAATTTTTCACCCTGGCTGAATATAGTCACCATTAATCATTTCTTCTTCATGATTTGCCTCCTAAACGAGGTGGACTTGTCACTCTTGCACAAAAAGTGTCTGTCGGTGCTCAAGACATAGATCAACACAGTTTTGGAGTCTATACCTGGTCCTTCTTGTACTAATCTCATTTCCATTGAAAATTTGGAAGATGATTATGTTTCTCCTACCAATCCACATTTTACCAATCCACTAGGAGCTAAGTTGTTGCGGCTAAATCCTGATGGTTCAACGCCTACATGTATATTTTTTCTATTATCAGTTGTTTATCCTATGGTAGATTCTGAGACATATTTACCCTCGACATCGACAATGTCAGCTGCAATGTTGTCATTTCCATCACTCAGTGTGGCTCTACCTACTCCTCCATCTATGCCTCTCACATCTTCTTGGGGCATTCCACTAGTTTCCTCTATCGCTCCTACTAATTGTTTGTTTGTTTCCATGCCCACTATGTTTTCTACATTGACCATGGTTATTAATCCTAGTCATCCTGTAGGGCCAAGAGTCTTTTCACCTAGCTATACTCAACCAACGATTCTTATTCCTCAATTAGGTGTGGTTACTTCTAGAAATGAGTGGGGGGGTCATCAGTTGTTCCTAGTCATCCTGGGGGAAAAATTGCTTCTGGAATTTCACAAGCTTGGTATAGTTAATTGTCTAGAGGGACACCACCTACCAATACTTTTCCTAGAGGGACTAGTTTACATGGGGGCAACCCTATTGTTAGTGCCATCGGTAATATAAGATACTCTCCTTATGTCGATTCTACTGCATAGGTTGGTCCATCTTATCCTCATGGGTACAGCCCCATGAGCATTCATGCACTTCAGGGTCCTTTTCTCCTTAGGGGCACATTCCCGGGGGGGAGAATCCTTTCACCATTCATTATGGCCCATAGCAGTCATATGTTGCGATGAACCCATACCTTAACCAACAAACAACGCATCATAATACTTATATGGGTGGACTGCATGGTTGGTCAGGGGCTTCTCCAGCCATGATCTGTTTAGTAAAATTCACAATCCATTTCTATCTTCTCTTGATTTACCGAATTTCGCTAAGTTGAAAAATGACCCTATTCGCCATGACCCCTACTGGCCACCTATTCTTGCAAAATTTCCCTCCAACATACCCAAATTTGAAGGAAATCCTAGAGAGAATTTGTCCACTCATATCACGACGTATCACCTACGGTGTTCATCTAACTCTTTAGTGGACGATTCAATTAAGATTGTTTTTTCCATCATACTTTAATTGGGTATGTTGTAAAATGGTACATTAAATTGGATACTACATCCTACAATGATTTTTCATCTCTAGCTCAGACATTCTTAACGCGCTTCCAGCCGCCCACAAGGTATGATATCGATTCCGACCTATTTTCAAACTTTAAACAAGACAATGCCACCCTAATATTTGACCATATTCATGAGTGGAGTTGTCGCAAGAGGTTGTTTAGGACCAAGTTTCCTGATGATATTTTACACAAATGGTTCATTTGGTCTCTAAGACCTCAGATTGCCAAGGATGTGTTTATGTTTTGAGTCGTTACTGAGAAGCAAGCTATTCTAGTTACCCAGCGACTCGATCTAATTTATTCACAATTAGGCACACTATATGAAGTGTTCCTAATGCTCATAGGCCTTCCATTGACCCACTGAAACCTTCTCCTAGCCCACAAATTGATGGTGTGATTGGGTTTGTTTTTGATTCCATGACCCAACTTGTTTCTCAACTTGGGCAATTGATTATTACATTTCAAGTCCTAACAAGTGCATTTGGCTCTATAAAAGTAAATTCTTTTGATCAGTCCACCGATGTTCTTATGGTGAAGTCCACAACACCTAAGAACAACCAAAAAACTAGTGGTAAAAAGAATAAGAATAATAAACAAAAGAATAAACATACTCGAGAGGGAGCATGACTGAACGTCATTTTCAAATTAAGTTCCCTTGTAAGATTTGTCAAGGTGGACATTTAACTCATGAGTGCCCTTGGATGGATGAAGTTCATAGGCTTCTTTCACCACAAAATTCTACTCAACAACCTATTGTTTTAACTCACCCATTTCTTGCACAACCGTAACAACACATGGTTTCCCATGGTCCTCCACCTCTACAAGGGGGAAATTAGGGGCCCTTTTTCAACCCCACTAATAGTTCATCCATTTTTATGTGTAAAGAAGATATAAATGTGACCATGCGAGCCAAATCGTATGATGTTCCTTAGTCGAATTCTTCTCTTAAGGACTCACTCGCTCCACCTACTTCCACTGGATCTCTCACGTTAGATAAGCCTGTGGAACCTGTTTATCGCCCCCTCAAAGGTGTTTTTTGTAAGACAACTCACAATCCCTTTGCCCAGGTTTCTCAACACTACAATATTGTTGAAGATATTTACCAGGCTCCTTGTTCCATGTCTTCCCTGGAGGTTTCACAATTTTTTCTGCAACAATGCAAGTTTGTGATTAGTGGAGTAGATTCCTCTGACTTGAACCTCATCACGTTCAATGGTTACAACGCTACCTTTCGAATTTCCCACAAAATCGCTCTACAGATTAATGTGCTTGTCTTACATAAGAATATTCATCACACTTTTTTGGATGAAGGCTCTTCCACTTCTGCAATGTCAGAATCATGTTGGAAGGCTCTTGGCTCTCTAGCGCTCACCATGTCCAATACTACTCTTCAAACCTTTAGTGGACACAACATTTTACCTAAGGTGTTTATTCCCAAGTTCGCCATCGAGTTGGGGGGGGTTATTTTTATATTGATGTTGAAGTAGTCGACGCCACTTTAGATTACAACCTGCTCCTTGGTCGTAGTTGGTTTTATGGAATGACTTTTTTTGTCTCATATGTTTTATGTTTACTTTGATTTCCTCATGAAGGCAATAATTTCACCATTGAACAACTTGACTATTGTGTACCATCAAACCACATTTCCACTCTAAGGAATTCATTTACACTTGTGGGAGAAAAATTGGGTTAGTTTCAAAGCGTTGGTACAGAGATGTTCAAAATTTCACCCATTAAGAGTGTTTTTCCTCAACTACCCCCGCATAGAAATCCTTCTACATCTACTGCTTCTCATGTCCATAGACAATCCCTAGGTGGTGCCAAACGAATCTGATGTTGTTCAATATGGAAAGCATATCTCTTTAATTCTAGCAGAACTGTCTTATCAATCTATCCAATTGGCATCCACATCTAATGAGTTTACTGATTCCATTTCTGTACCACTTGACTATTACCCTATGCCTTCTTGGGCCATTGACTACACTCTTTCTTGTGACTTCCTTGACTTTCAGTTACCATCATATGAATTTATTCAAGAAGTCATGTCAGTTTCCTATCATCCTTGGGGATCTCTCCATCATCGCTCTTCCTTCTTTCCCCATGTAGAGAGTTTGGACATGTCTAGTGAAAACATGGTTTCCTATGGAAATGCCAATGTTTCCCTAAAATTAACATGGATTTTTTCTATTTATTTTGAAGGAGACATGGCTAATATATCTGCTACAATTCCTATTAATATTTCCATGAAGCTAGGTGTCGTGGAAAATATTTTGATTGGGGCAGACTCTACTCCTTCTGAGATTGATATTTACACTACCCTTTTCAAAGAATCCCCAGACATTTTTGCTTGGTCTAACGACGAAATTCCTGGAATCGATCCAGAAATTGCACAACATGAGATTAAGACTTATCCTAAACCCTATAGAAATTCCTTGTAGATTTCAAACTGATAATTGAAATTTAATAAAACAATAGACTTGAATCTACTCTACTCATCAGTGAAAACAATTAAATGATCATGAAATCACTAAGCATACAAGAGAAAGAATTCAATCAACACATTACACAATGATTTCTAGGGGAAAGCCACAGCTAAAAACCCTTGTTATTCGTATATTACATTGGTTAGAAAATATGACAAGATTACAATTCTTTTCTCAAGCTCGAGCAACCTTTACACTATCTCTATCTATCTCACACCTTCCTACACAATCCCAAGCCAATACTTAACCAAATTTTGGCTTGCCCAAGTCCCGATTTCCTTGTGATATTTCCTTGGGAATTAGCCCCCTATTAACTAGGGAAATTCTCAATATGAGTTGTGTAATCCTCATAGGCCTTCCTCTGACTTCATTCACCACCTATACAATTTGGATAATTATACAACTGATAGTACACTATCCCTGAACTCCAATATCAACTGGGTAACTCTCATATCTAACATGCATGAGTTATTTATGAGTGAATCATCAGTTAACTGGTTGAACACATGGAGCAACACCGCATTGTCTGACCTCCTACTAGTTCCTCCATCAGTTGGAACTAGTTTAACTGAATTTAACTTCGTTAAATTGAATTAATAAATTACAACTCGAAATAAATTCAACTAGGGATCCTATAGTGTAGGAGACACTCTACATGACTCTACTTAGACCCTCAAATCGAATTAATTGAGCCAAATAAGTCATTGTAACTTAGTTAACTCGTACAAGTTGTCTTTTGATGTGGAATTACAATTTTATTCCTAATTTAATTCAAGAACAAAATTAAATTAGTATTTTCTTGTTGCATTTTCAACACTCCCTCTCAACAAGAAAGGGATTATTAGATACCCCAATCCTGCCTCTATGGAACTCAAATTTGAAACTTCTTAATGCCTTATTCAATATGTCTACATCCTTCTCCTCTATAGGAATGTACTCTAGCAACATGATTCTCCTTTGCACATAATCTCATAGATGGTGATACCAGATGTCGATATGATTGGACCGATCATGGAAAACTAGATTCTCAAAGAGTTTGATACAACTCTGGTTATCACGGTAAATCACTATAGGATCCATTTGCTGACAAAATAACCCAACAAGGATATTCCTCATCTAGATAGCTTCACAATATGCTTGACTAATAGCCATGTACTATGCTTCTGTCGAACTGAGTGAAACTAATCTCTACTTCCTATTGTACCAAGAAACTGGCATTGACCTAATATGGAAGATTTCCCCTAATTTACTCTTCCATTCGGGTGGAATCCCTTCCCAATTTGCATCTGTGAAGCCTTATAGCTTCACTCCCTTTGTCTATCTATACCAAATACCAAACTTAGTGGTGCCTCCTGTGGTATCTCAACACATGTTTAGCTTCCTTCCAATAGAGTTTGGTTGGCTTAACCATTGCTTGACTAAGTTGGTTAACTGAGAAACATATGTTTGGTCGTGTGTTCACCAAATACATAAGTGAACCCACAAGCTTCCTGTAAATAGTAGCCTCCACTACTTCACCTGAAGTAGCATCTTCCTTCCTCCAATTCCCTGCTAGAGGATTTGTTTTTTTTTTCCATGTGGAACTTCTTAAGTATCTCATTGGAATACTTTCCCTGAGAGACAAACAGTTCCTCATCTCCTTGCCATACTTCATACCACGAAAATAATGCATGCGCCCCAGGTTCTTCATCTCAAATTCTCATGCAAGATCCTCAACACAATAATTTACCAACTTCTCATCACATGTTAGAATTAAATCATCGGCATATAATAATATAATCAACAATTTACCTTCAACCAAAATATGGTAAAGGTTTGCATCTAATTCACTTTTGGTGAAGCCCGACCTAGTGAAATAGTTGTCAGTACTAGTGTACCGAGCACGAGGTTCTTGTTTCAATCTATACAGTTTTCGCTTGAGTTTGCACACATGTTACTCTTTATTGAAGATCTCAAATCCTTCTGGATGCTCAATGTGAACCTCTTCCTCAACCACTTAGTTTAGGAATGGTGTCTTCACATCCATCTGATGTATCTTCCATCCCATCTGTGTTGAAAGTGCTAGAATAGATTTGATTGAAAGTACCTTGCTACTAGAGCAAAGGTCTCCTTATTATCAATTCCCTCCACCTGAGAGAACCCTTTGGACACAAATTTGGCCTTGTGTTTCTCCACACTCCCATTTACTTCTTCCTTGTAGGTTTTAACCTTGTACATAAATTACCTGCATACGAATTCTAAAACACAGAAAATAAACAATTCGAGAGCATAAAACATAAAACACATATACACAAACATTCTCCCCTGGATCCCAAAACCGGGACTACCAGATTGATTTCATTTGTTTCCTTTCAATTTTACAATATTATATATATTATATAATATATATAATATAATATTAAATATAATATTATATATATATATATATATATTATATATATATATATATATATATTCAATGAAGCATCCAATACCATTGGACGAAAATCATCGCCGCCAATAACCATTGTGCGAAAACCCATGCACAAAACCATAGGATAATGGTCACCCTACCTAACCATACGGTTCCAAATAAAAATTTCCTGGCGGGGGGCCGGGGGCTTTTTGGGGGCCCCATTAGACCGCATTAGAGGGGGGCTACCCGCCCCCTCAAACCCCTGTGACCCCCCTGCTGCACAATCGGCGCAACGAAGGGGGGCTCTACCCCCCCCCCAATCCCCCAGTTAACTAGGGTAGCTAGTCATGGAAAGAATATAATACAACCCAAAATTCTGCTACTTGTTATTTTCTTTCCACATGGGCCATAGGAGAGCTTAGTCATTTATCCAACACTGCAACACCCATTGTTTCTCTACACCAAGAGAACTTTTCAGAGCTCAGAGATTTTGTCAATGCATCTGCAATATTTTGCAAAGTGTCCACCTTTTTGTCTTCCATCATATCCCTAACAAAGTGATACTGAACATCAATGTACTTTGCATTTGAATGATAAGCAGGGTTCTTTGCCAAGAAAATTGCACTTTGGCTGTCACAGTCTATTCTTATAGCTCCCTGTACTAACCCCATACTTGAACACAATCTCGACAACCAAACTACTTCCTTGCTTACATGAGTGGCTGCCATGTATTCTGCCCCTGATGTTGATAATGCCACTACAGATTATTTCTTACTCATCCAACTAACTGCACCTCCAAATAGGTTAAATACATACCCACTTGTAGATCTTCTCTGATCCAGATCTCTAGCCTAGTCTACATCAACAAAGCCATGGATATCCAAAACTCTGTCCAATCTTGGTCTTCCTTGGTAGCACAAACCATAATAACTAGTGCCATGCAAATACCTAAAAACCCGCTTCATTGTTGTCCAATGCTCCTTTCCTAGTTTTGACATAAACCTGCTCAATACTCCCACTACATGTGCAATGTCTAGTCTAGTACAGACCATATTATACATCAGGCTATCGACTACACTTGCATATGGAACACGGAACATGTCCCCTTCCTCTTCTTGTGTCTTGGGACATTGTTTAGCATATAACTTTACAACAAAAGGAATAGGAACCTTCACCAGTTTACTATCCTGCATATTAAACCTCTGCAGTATTGTCTCAACATACTTCCGCTAGTTTAACCAAAGCTTCCTCTTTTCCCAATCTCTTTTAATTTCCATGCCCAAAATATAGTTTGCAGCACCAAGATCTTTCGTGTCAAATTTTGAGGACAATTGGGTCTTCAAATCCTGGATAATTTCTTTGTCATTT
Organism: Pinus taeda; assembly: GCA_000404065.3. Classification (NCBI taxonomy): domain Eukaryota; kingdom Viridiplantae; phylum Streptophyta; class Pinopsida; order Pinales; family Pinaceae; genus Pinus; species Pinus taeda. The sequence continues at coordinate 37,812 of APFE030544630.1, read as the reverse complement.
CCAACCAGCAACATATCATCCACACACAAGACCAGATAAATCACACGGTCACCAATTAATTTAAAATACACACAGTGATATGCTTTACTTCTAGTGAAGCCAAGTCCCCGTATAAATGTATCAAATTTCTAATACCACATCCTTGGTGACTATTTTAACCCATACAGAGACTTCTTTAACATGCATACCAGTTCTTTCTTACCCTTCACTGCAAAAGCCTTCAGGTTACTTCATGTAGATCTCCTCTTCCAGATTCTTGTGAAGAAATGTCGTCTTCACATCCATATATTCTACCTCAAAATCAAAAGCAACAGCAATAGATAAAACTAATCTAATAGAAGCTATATTGGCAACAAGAGAAAAAATATCACCAAAATCAATTCCTGGCACCTGGGAATAACCTTTTGCTACCAACTGAGCTTTGTATTTCTCCACCTTTCCTTCTACATTTGTCTTCGTCTTGAACACCCATTTTCTACCAATAGGTTTCCTTCCAGCCGGCAACTCCACTAGATCCCAAGCCTCATTTTTGTGCAATGATGTCATTTCATCAACCATGGCCTCTTTCCACAGTTTTCCATCCTCTAAATCTACTGCTTCCTTCACAGTTTTGGGATCCTCATCAGTAATAGATAAAACAAAATTTGAACATAAAACATATGGACTATACCTTTCTGGTTGCCTTCTTTCTCTAACTAATCTTCTCACACCCGGAGTTTGTGGCTCTTCATCTTTTGATTCCTCTTATGTTGTAGAGTCTGATTCTTCCTCCTTTAGCTCAAACTCTATCTTCTCAGGTTCCTTTGATGGGACTTCATGTTTAATAACATTTTTCACTTCTCTAAACACCACATCTCAGTTTTACACAACCTTCCTTGTTACTATGTTCCAAATCTTATAACCCTTTAAACCATCCTTATACCCAATAAAGATGCACTTTGCAGATTTACTATCCAACTTTGTTCTTTTCTCCTTTGGAACATGTACATATGCATCACATCCATATACCCTCAAATGTGAAAGAGAGGGTTTCTTAGCAGTCCATACCTCTTGTGGAGTCTTATCCTCCAACATTGATGAAGGTGATCTGTTGACCAGGTAACATGTTGTCTCCACCGCCTATGCCCAGAATTCTTGTCCTAACCTGGCACCACTTAGCATGCTTCTTGCCCTTTCCATCAACGTCTTGTTCATTCTTTCTGCAACTCCATTTTGCTCAGGTGTATATGGAGTAGTCTTATGCCATGTTATACCACACTTCTTACAGAATTCTTCAAATTCCTTACTGCAAAACTCTCCACCGTTATCTGTCCTTATCACCTTTATCTTCTTCTCTGTCTAGTTTTCCACCAGAGCCTTAAATTATTCGAAACTACCAAAGACATTAGATTTCTTCTTGAGGAAATATATCCATGTATTCCTTGAGAAGTCATCTATAAATAATGCATAGTAGACAAACTTACCTAGTGATGGAACCTTCACAGGTCCAAACACAACACTGTGAACAAGCTCTAATATATGTTTCGCCCTCTTACCACTAGAAGGGAAACTCACCCGATTCTGCTTCCCATATACGTAATTTTTACAAAAATAAAAATCAAGAGAGCTATTACTCATACCTTCTACCATACCTTTACCATAAAGTATTTAAAGGCCCTTCTCTCCAATATGTCCAAGCCTTTGATGCCACAGCATGGTCTTCTCTCCAAATACCACTAGATTTTTTGCTTCACTTTCAAGAACCACAGAACTGTTTTACCCATCAACAATAGTGCTACCTTTCAGCTTGTACAAAGTTCCAATCTGAACTCCCTGCATCAATACTAGTGCTCCCTGAACCATCTTGCAGGTATCCTTCTCGAACATTTTTTTTACACCTGCATCATCCGACTTGCTTACGGAAATCATATTTATGGCCAATGCACGAATATGTAGAACACCAGGAAGTGTTCTAACCCTTCCACCTTGCAACTTCAACTTTACTTTTCCATGACCAATGATTCTAGCCTTCCTATCATCCCCTAAGAAGACATCACCACCATCATATTTCTCATACTCGTAGAACCACTCTCTATGGGGAGTGAAGTGAAAGGATGCACCTAAATTAATAAACCATGCCACATGATCTACATGTGTACTTGAAGAAGCCAAGTACACATCCCCACCTTCATCTGAGGTGGCTTTCGCCTCTACAGAAGAAGCATCATTAGATCCCTTTCCTTTGTCAGGAGCTTTAGATTTACAATCCCTTTTGTATTGCCCTTCCTTTCTACATTTCTAGCACACCACCTTTACAAGTTTTCCTAGAGATTTAGATATCCCTCTAGATTTAGATCTCCCACTCGATGACTTATTTTTGTTTCTGTTCTGGGATAGTCCTCATACAGACAAGGCATCACCATTTTTTCTCTCCATATTTTTCTGTCTCATCTCCTCTGTTAACAAATATGAGACTATTTCATCAAACTACAAGGCAGTTGCGTTGCTACATATTGCAATAACTAGACTATTCCACAAATCTGGTAGAGAACACAACAAACTGATGCACTTATCTTCATCTGAAATTTTCATATCAATAGATAATATATTACTTACCATAGTATTAAATGAATTCATGTGCTTTATCACTGAGTCTCCATCTTTCATCCTCATGTTATACAACTTTTTCCATAGGAACAGTTTATTCACCAGAGACATAGATTGGTACAAAGTCCCTAACTTGTCCCATAAAACCTTCGTCGTAGATTCCCCTGATACATTCAGCAATTTTGAGTCTGAGACACACAATCGTATTATGCTCTTTGCCTTCCAATCCAACTTCTTCCATTCTTCATCAGGCACTCTCGTCGGTTTAGTACCTGGATCTACCGCGATCCACTGATCTTTATCCACCAGCAGATCCTCCATCTTGATTTTCCACAACTCAAAACTCTAACCATTAGATATCTCGATCTCTATCTTTCCACTGCTCACCATATTCTTTCACCACTAGAATCGATCTCGTAGATCTCCCACTGAACAAGGTCTACCACATGCCCAAGAAAAACCCCTCAGCAACAAAGGCGTCCCCTTGAAACCAAAACAGCTCTGATACCAAATGTAGGTTTTAACCCCGAACAGAAATTACCTGCATACGAATTCTAAAACACAAAAAATAGACAATGTGAGAGCATAAAACATATACACAAAGATTTTCCCCTAGATCCCACAATTGGGACTACTAGATTGATTTTTCATTATGTTCCTTTCAATGTTACAAATACATATATATACATGCCGAAGTATCCAATACCATGGACCGAAAACCATCACGCCAAAAACCATGTGCAAAAACCATGCACAAAACCATAGGTAGGTTCACCCTACCTAATATAGGGTAGCTAGTTGTGGAAAGAATATAACACAACCCAACATTCCTTTACCTTGTAAATCCATCTAGAACTTGCCATTGACTTGTATGCTAGCCTTGGGACATCTTCCCAAACATTGTTTGTGATAATGGAGTCATACTCCTCTACCATGGCATCGACCCATACTGTTTTATGGACTTCTTCCTCGAATGAGGATGGCTCAATCTCTACACTCTCGCTCATCAGATCCATGTAGCCAGTGTACTAATCTAGTGACCTCCTCTACCTACGTTTTTATGTGGGTGCTCCCACATTCTCTCTAGCATCATGCATCAATATGTTAGCCTCTCTGGTGCGCTTCCTTCCATCTCTAGAAGTATCTGCATGAGTGGGTGCTTGCACTCTCTGCTCCTCTACATGTGGTTGCTCCACATCATCTTGATTTTCTTCCTTTGGAGCTAAAATATCCTGATCTGCCTACAATTGAAGCTCCCTCAAGATAACATACCAATGCATTTTCTTCATCGAACTTCACATCTCTACAAACCACTATCATCCTATGAGATGGAAGTTACACTCGATAGTTGTGAGGTGTATCAGTGTACCCAACAAATATGCCCAACTCAGTTGTTGGCTCTATATTTTTCCTTTGCATCCTCGGTAACATGACAGTAAACTGATGAACCAAATACCCTGAAGTGTGCCACATCTAGTTTCTTACCTAAAAAATATTCTTCTGGTGTACTCATCCTAAGAATCCAATGAGGACTCCTATTCTTCAAATATACAATTTTGTTTCAGGCTTCAGCCCATAAGTGCAACGGTATGCCCTTATCATGTGACATTTCCCATGCAGCTCCCACAATAATTATGTTCTTCCTTTCATCCACCCCATTTTGTTGTGGTTTATGGGGTGCTATTAACTTCCATCGAATGACTTTTGATGCAAAATATTTCTTGAATTCATTTGACACATATTCTCCATCATTATCACTCCTTAGAGCCTTCACTTTCCTCTCAGTGTCTTTCTCAAAAGTGCTTTAAATTCACAAAATTTAGAGAACTTTTGATATTTCTTTTGCATGAAGAAAATATAGCACTTACATGAGAAATCATATACAAATATTACATAATACATGTTCTTTGTCATGGAGTCTATCGAGAACAATCCACACACATCTGAGTGAACTCTTTCAAGGATCTCTTGTGCTCGACTTTCCTTATCATCAAAGGTGGCTTTGGTTTACTTCCCCAATGTACACCCTTTGCATGTATCTCTCTGCTCTAGTGCACCCTTGGGAAGTCCTATAGAAATCTGTTGCATGATTTTCAAAGCTTCATGGTGCAAGTGGCCCAATATTCTATGCCACAATTCACTGATGTCTCGACTCTACACCTTTTCTTATTTTGTTCTCAAAGAAACACAATCTGCTACATGTTGTGTGTGGAGCATGATTGTTCAGAGGTCTTTGTTTCAGCCGGATGTATACCCCAGGAAGTTTTGTACACCCCTCCACGCGGGGGGGGCGCGGGGTCTGGGGGGCCGATCCCCCCAGCCGGGGCTCGGGGGCAGCGCCCCCGAAGCTAAAAAACAAATGTAAATTTGCCTTGTAAAAGTATAGTAATTTCTAGTCAATCTGAGCCATTCATTAGGCGGATGATCTGACGGTAGAACTTATGTTTAGTTTAGGGTTTTTTGCCCTAGAAGGCAACCCCTTCTTTGTATGAGGGGTATTGTATTTGAGGCGGCGATATAGATGTGTATTCTGTGTGTGTGAGCGAGAAACAGAGAGGTGAGACTGTGAGAGAAGACAGAGGATATTACAATGGATTTGCTGTAGGTTGTGTCTCTTCATTTTGCTGGATAATAAAAAGGAAGGACTGGCTGTTCGAGGTGGACGTAGCCCAAACTGGGTGAACCACATATATCTGTGTCTCTCTTGTTTTGTGCGCTTTCTGTGTTTATATTTCTGCAATATTTTATGTGTTCCATTGCTCCGTAATATATAATTTTCTAACACTACATCCAATTTGTAGAGGTTCTTTGCCCAAACCCTTATCCAATTCACTTGTTCTGAGGCTATGTGATGAAGGAAAACCTTTAATTTTCTAAATATCACATCATAGCCATGGTCCTCCGACATAGCAACTGAAACAAAATTCTTCTTCGGATCCAAAACATACATGACATCTTTTAATATGAGAGGAGAACTAGAATCCCTCTAAAACGTAACAGTACCAATTTTGGTCATGCTATAACTTCCATCATCTCCCATTTCAATGTGCATATAGAGATCCTTCTCCTCCAATCCATTGAAGAATTATTTTTTTCTGGTGATATCGAATGAGGCACCACTATCCAGATACCAAACACTACCCATTGTCAATGTCACCATGTAAGAAATGAGGGTGAAATCCAACTCGAATTGTGAAGTAATAAATTCACCTACCACTCCTCTTGAGGGCTTCTTGTCAGCCTTATTGTGCAGACACTTTGTGACATAATGTCCCAGCTCATGACATTAAAAACATTTAATCTTTGACAAGTCCTTCTTCTTTCTGCCCTGACTGGAATCTCCTTTAGATTGGAATTTCTTTCCTTTCCCTTTCTTTTCCTTTCCATCTAAGGCATAGTTCTCCTCATCATCATTCTTGGATGAGGTTCCATCTTTGGTGTTCTACCTTATCTCTTCTTGCACCAAGTCAAACTAAAAACTCTCCCACTCTAGTAGCTTCTCCCTCCCATTCACTAAATCCTTGTATCTATGCCAGCTCTTGGGAAGGCCTAGAAGTGTTAGTCTAACTAGACCGTCTTTAACAACTATAATACCAACACTCCCAAGCTCATCCCAACATTAGGTGAACTTGATCAAGGATTGTGGTATTGTGTCTCCCTTCTCCATCTTGTTTTTCAAAATATTTTCCTTCATTGCCAGCTTCTTGTGGTCACTGTTGTTCTAAAATAGGTTTTTCAAGGCCTTCCACATGCATATGGAGTCTCCTTCCCATGGATGTTCAAGTCAATATGTTCTTGAACTCCTTCTAGTATGTTCATTCTCGCCTTTGCAACACATTTCCTCCACTCTTCCATATCTTAAGCATTAGTTGTTGGAGGCTTAGGAATATCTTTGTCTATGAATTCCTTTAGTCTATTGTCTTCTAACACTACCTCCATCATTTCCTTCCAAGAAATATAGTTCTAACTACCCTCAAGGGCATATTCGAGTCTCAATCCATAGAATGACATCTTGCTAGCTCTGAAGAATGAATTTTCAACTTTGATTTCACTTGCAAAAGACAAACTCGTATTCTCCTCTTCTACAGTGATTTTTGCTCTAACATGTAGAAATTTCTTGTAGATTCAAACTACTAATTGTAATTCACTAAAAAAATAGACTTGAATCTACTCTACTCATCAATGGAAATAATTAAATGATCGTGAAATAATGAAGCATACACGAGAAATAATTCAATCAACATAATACACAATGATTTCCTAGGGAAAGCCACAGCTAAAACCCTTGTTATAGATATATTGCATTAGTTAGAAAATATCACAAGATTACAATGATTTTCTCAAGCCTGAGAAACCTCTTCACTTTCTCTATCTATCTCACATGTTCCTAGACAATCCCAGCCCAGTACTTAACCAATTTTTTGCTTTCCCAAGTCCCTATTTCATTATGTTGTTTCCCTGGGAATTAACCCCTATTAATTAGGGATATTCCTCAATATGAATTTTGCAATCCTCATAGGTCTTCCTCTAACTGCATGTGCCACCTGTAAAATTCATATGATTATACAATTGATAGTACATTATCCCTAAACTCCAATCTCAACTAGGTAACTCTCATATCTAACATGCATGATTTATTTATGAGTGAATCATCAGTTAACTAGTTGAACACATGAAGCAACACCCCATTGTCTGACCTCCTACTAGTTCTTCCATCGGTTGGAACTATTTTAACTGATTTTAACTTATTTAAACTAAATTAATTAATTACAACTCAAAATAAACTCAACCAGGGCCCCTATAATGTAGGAGACACTCTACATGACTTTAGTTAGACCCTCAAATCGAATTAATTGAGCCAACTAAGTCAATTTAACTTAGTTAACTCGTACAAGTTGTCTTCTGATGTGGAATTACAATTTTATTCTTAATTTAATTCAAGGACAAAATTAAATTAGGATTTTCTTGTTGTATTTTCAACAAACCCAAGCATGTTCGACAAAAACTCTAGCCGGTCAACCCAAGAAAGGAAGCCACTATTAAATTTGAATTCCAAAAAACATTGGAAATATTCGATTTTGTGTTGATTACTATGACTTGAACCTGGATTTCCCAAAAGATAATTATCCTATGCCATTTATGGATCAGATTCTCGATGCATGTGCCAGTAATTCTATCCTATCTTGTATGGATAGTTTTTTTGGTTATAATTAGATTGAAATCAAACCCGAAGCACAAAACTTCTTTTATCTACCCATGGGGAACATTTTCCTATCATAAACTTCCCTTTGGTCTTAAAATTTTGGTGCCACTTTCTAGTGGACCATGTCTTATGCATTCCAAAATATCAAGCACATTGTTGAAGTCTATCTTGATGACCTTAGTGCATGTTCTTTGCTTCATGAGTATCATCCTGCACACCTTCAAGAGGTTTTTCTCCAATGTTGTTATTACAAAATCTGAATTAATTTGCTCAATTGTGTTTTTTGTGTACGAGCTGGATGATTAATAGGCTTCATTGTTTTTCAATAATGGATTCATGTCGATCCCTCAAAGGTTGAGGTAATTATTAATTTGCATCCTCCTCACATTGTTCGCCAGCTTCAAAAAATTCAAGGAGAAACCAATTTCTTATGGGGATTCATTGCCAATTATGGCCACATTATCCAAGGCTTCACGCAACTTGTTGAAGAAAGGGGTACCTTTTATTTGGGATGACCAAGCCCAACGTTATTTTGATGCCCTTAAGTAAGATTTCTTTTCTGCACCTTTACTAAGTCCTCCTAACTTCAATGAGATTTTGTTATGAGACCAACTCAAGACAAGATAGAAAAGATAGATCAACGCCTTAGAATTCAGCCTCTTCGAGGGGGAAACCTCCTTTACATTACATAAATGAACAATTCTTCGATGATTCAAATGAAAAAACCTCCTTTCTAA